>JABUQX010029754.1:0-29511 GCA_015478945.1 Trachelipus rathkii
TATATATATATATATATATATATATATATATATATATATATATATATCAGACAAAATAGGGTGCCACAATAAAAACTACATCCACAATTTTATCTAAATACAAAACATGATGATTTGACATTTCTACAAAGCAACCAATTAGGTACTTATTGAGGAGTAAATGATTTTCTTATAGCCTTCCATTTATGTTGTCTTATGAAGATGATCATGATCATCTCTTTTAAGCACCAACAGTAGTCTGTTAGCATATTAGACATCCCAGCGACCTTGATATCATTCCTCCATCACTTTTATATCCTGATGGAACTGTCACCTTGTTCCTCACTGTAATCTCCGCAGTTGTCTGGGAAGTAGTCTAAATGGGAACTAAGAAAATGAATTTTAATTGACATGTTTTCGCCTAATGCTTGAAAGTTCTGCAGCAGTTCGTCTACTACATGTTCGTAATCTGTACTTCGGCGATTTCCCGGAAAATTTGTCACGACAGATAAGAAAGAGAACCAAGCCCTTTCTTTGTTCACCATAACATCAGTGAAGTGAGGATCTGCAAAAGTTTTCTAATTTTGTGGACTGTCGAAGATTCCTGCTTCTATTTTACCATCACTTAGTTTTTGGAAATGCATTTTTCAGGTAGCAGATACATTGCTATCTTTGTTTAGTGCTCGGACGAAATTTTTCATAATTCCAAGCTTTATATGAATGGAAGTAAAATTGACTTTAGCCTGATTAAAAGTAAACAAAACATTGTGATGACCTGGTTCAAGTTCGTTTCTGATCGCCATTGCGTCGTGTGTAGTGTTCTTACTTGCTCGACTGTCCTAAAGACAAGAAACATGGATATTGTAACCAGTTTGTTGACCCAGCAAAATAGATATTACCTATGAAAAAGAAACATGGAGCAAATTAATTTACTTTGTATTGAACAAAAAGATCCCTTTCTCAAATGAATAAAGATACAAATTTTTCTGAATATAGATATATTCTTACCTTCATGTCTCCACATATCTTCCAATTGTGTGTTTATAGTTTAAAACCGAATCAGATGCTTCAGGTTGTCGTATGTTTCAGTAACCATCACTGAAAAACCAACAGGAACAGATGCCATCTTGTTACCATTGTTAAGAAGTACTGCTTTTAAACTTGTGGTGGAACTGTCTATGAACAGTAACCATTCTACAGGAACATTCTCCACACCCAATTCGTTAATGAGACCTTTCACATCATTGCAGTAAATAAGAGATTTGGATTGGTCAGCAGTGAAATATTTACGAAACTCCCTTTCACGATGGTGGTATCAATAAAATGTAGTTTCTGAACTTAACAAATTGTGTTTGCGAAGAGGTGACCCAAGCAATTGAGCAGATTCTTTGGACAATCCCAAATCCCTAGTCAAATTGTTAAGTTCTGATTGCCTTAAAAGCTTAGGTTGATTCACCTCGGAAGTGGCTTCATACATAGGGGAACCATCAGCATCATGTAATTCGTCCTCGGAGTCTTGCGTCAAGAAAGTTTCGTCTGGATGATTGGGAATTGGAATTCCTGGACCATGAGGTACCGGTTTTATGGCATATGGAACTTCAGGATATTTCACGTGTTGCTTGTTCTTTCAATTTATTCCTAAAAGCAATCAAAACAAACATACATGCAATTTCTACTACCAAATGTATATATTACATTTTTAATTCAATAAAACAAAACTTATTCATAACTTGTCATACCTGCCAAATTCGTCATGCAGAAGTAACAGTCACTAATATGATCTTTGCCTTCCCTCCACACCAAAGGGGAGAGACTTTTGTTTTTACTTGCTCCAACTCTTTAAACCTTCAACGCATGTTTTGCAGCAAACATGAGGATCTCCAAGTTTTACTCAAAAGTAAGCAAATGAGCTTTTTTTAACAAAGGTTGTTATATTCATCTTCTGTTCGGGAAAAGTGACTTTCCCACAAATGAAACAAAAACGGTCAGGATCATTTCTGCACTTTCTATTCATTTCTGAAATTCAGGAGAGGTTTTATATTATGAAAGTAGTGAACAAAAGGCAAAAATATAAACTTGTATAATAATGCAAAATTTAAATGTGCAAAAATAGAATTAAATAAATCAATATATATATATATATATATATATATATATATATATATATATATATATATATATATATATATATATATATAAAGAAAGAAAGAGTTATTGTTGTTATTATTGTTATTAGTTAGCATATATATATATATATATATATATATATATATATATATATGTTAAGTTTATATATATAGCATATATATATATATATAGTTATATATATTATATATATTATATTATAGTTATAGCATATATATATATATATATCTAAATATATATATATATATATATATATATATATATATATATATATATTGAGCACAAAAAGTATATCATCTACCATCAATGTTACATGTTTTTCTGCTTACAAATTAATATATATATATATATATATATATATATATATATATATAGTTATTAAATAAATATGTATATTATATATATTATTATATAGTTATATATATATACTATATATATATATATATATATATATATATATATATATATATATATATATATATATATATATATATATATTATATATATATATATAATTATATATATATATATATATATATATATATATATATATATATAAGAATGAATATATATATATATATATATATATATATATATATATATATATATATATATATATATATATATATATATATATATATATCAGTGTGGGAGCGTGAAAAAAAAATATGATAGAGACATATATATATATATATATATATATATATATATATATATATATATATATACTATATATATATATATATATATATATATATATATATATATATATATATATATATATATATATATATATATATATATATAGAAATTATATATATATATATATATATATATATATATATATATTTATATATATATATATATATATATATATATATATATATATATATATATATATTAACCGTGAAAGTTCTTTCCTCTTATTGTCTGCTGTTCAACGCGGAGGTATAATAATAATAATAAATAAAGATTTTCGTAATTTTATAATTCATACATGAAAATTTCCTTTCTTGACTGTAAACACCATTAGTAAAAAGACTTTATAATATAATTTTAACATACAGCTTGTCAATCTCCATATCAATAATTAAATTTCATGAAGCTAAATCACATGAAAAGCGGGACAAAACAAATACATATTTCAAATCTTGAACAAAAATAAACCAGGTTATCACGTACTCACGCTCAATGAGTACGACATTTTTCAAATATAAATCTTGAAAATATAACACATAAACCTTGAAAATATACACATGTTAATTGCCCCAACTTGTCACGTAACCTGCTTGATTAAAAGGTTGCAAAATAATAACAGACCAGGATAACCAATATTTACCAACCCTACAATAATTTAAAACCGAAGGAAGTTTCTCTTTAACCATCTTATAGTTCTACCATACCTGTCTGTCCGGCAATTACATTTTGGTTTCAAGAGTCAAATACTACTCTCCTTTTAATCCTGCATTGTGCGTGATAAAAAAACCTTGCAAACCAGTTATATCCATCGTAGTTTCCATAATTCAGCATATCACAAAACCACGTATGCATTCTTAATGTTATTGACAACACAGTTTCATCATGAGGGAGGATGGCTATCTACCTTGCAGTTTAGAGTTAAACCTACACTGATTGACAGGGTGATCCAAAATACAGCCTCTAATCACACTTAAAATCTTTACGTGCTTGAACTTAGCGTTGCCCCCGCATGAGTCCCCAATCTGGAACTTTTTCCTTCGCTTCTTACACCTTGGCAATCCGGTCTCAATATAGTAAATTTTAGTATAACTCTCTCTCTCTCTCTCTCTCTCTCTCTCTCTCTCTCTCTCTCTCTCTCTCTCTCTCTCTCTCTCTCTCTCTCTCTCTCTCTCTCTCTCTCTCTCTCTCTCTCTCTCTCTCTCTCTCTCTCTCTCTCTCTCTCTCTCTCTCTCTCTCTCTCTCTCTCTCTCTCTCTCTCTCTCTCTCTCTCTCTCTCTCTCTCTCTCTCTCTCTCTCTCTCTCTCTCTCTCTCTCTCTCTCCTCTCTCTCTCTCTCTCTCTCTCTCTCTCTCTCTCTCTCTCTCTCTCTCTCTCTCTCTCAACCTCTCTCTCTCTCTCTTCTCTCTATATATATATATATATATATATATATATATATATATATAGTATATATATATATATATATATATATATATATATATATATATATATATATATATATTAAATAAGTTTTTATTTAATTTTTTAAAAAAATTGGATTTCTTTATTTTGTTTCACATATTTATTGCAAAGGGCAACTCTACTTACGAGTAGAGCTGGGCAAATTTGGGAGTTATTTTATGACGTATTTTGAGAGGAGGCTTTTTGGAAAATCCTAAAAATAGACAAAATAAGAATAAGGTTTCTTTACGTGCCATGACAATCAGTGTTTTGAAAGCATTATAATTATGCTTTCTTGAGGCAATAAAACAATCTTTGTATATCCTGAGTAATAATGTTTCACAGAAGAGAATAAATGATCTAAATGTAAAATTAGCGTTTTGCTAACATTTTAAACATTATTTTAATAGTAATAAATAGTAATTTGAATTATTTTTATTACATTAGTTAAGCTTTTTATTTTTTTTAGAGGAGGCCCGCCTCCTGTGCTTTCCCCGTAAAACCATAAATTTGATATATATATATATATATATATATATATATATATATATATATATATATATATATATATATATATATATATATATATATATATATATATATATATATATATATATATATATATATATATATATATATATATATATATATATATATATATATATATATATATATATCTATATATATATATATATATATATATATATATATATATATATATATATATATATATATATATATATTCTCCCTGCTTTTATTCCAATTTCGAAAAACTAAATTTTTACTCTTTTCAAAATATTTTGGAACGGCTCTAGATCAATAACCTGACCTGATTGGATTAAATGAATAGCATTTTTGAATTCAGCGTATCGAAAATATATATATTCAGCTGAAAAAACCTAAACCGGGAAAATGTTGCTTACCAGTGTAATAATTTAAATGTAGCAATTTAGTTAAAAATTTGTGAAAAAAAAAAATTCTTGTAAATTAGTAGATCCGTATTATATAATGAACTATATTTTTAAACATAAAATTTGATAAAGTTCTAAGACAAATATGAAATTTAAACCTGAACATATGGTTACCGAAAACCTAATTTTGAAAAATCTACAATTATACACAAAGTTTTTATTGCTGATTCTGATGCCAAATGAGTGTATCTTCATTTTTGGCATCTATAATTTTTCCTGCCAAAAGAATCCCCAGAGGTCGAATCGTGACCTCAAAAGTTGGTCAAGAGATAGCTTTCTTATTTTCAAACATGTACTTATAAAACTTGAATATTTGCATTCCTTGGGCTTTTCCAATTTTAAATATGTAAAAAATTTAAATTTATGACTAGTATTACTGAAGTTATAGAAATCGAATGCAAGTAACCTTCGGCGATGACCTCAAAATCAATGAGGTAATAACTTTTGACCTATTGGTCAGATTGACCTATAACTTTCAGAAATGATTTCATTTAGGTGCCAAAACAACCCTGTATAGGAAAAATAAACATTCTGTGAGATGAGAGTGTGTTTTTGGGTAAAAATTGGTTGATTTGTCAGTTTGGTAGTAGTTGCGTAAATATTATATTGGCTTTTGTTTAGGATACTGACAAGCGTTAGGGTGTGGTGTAAGTTGTGCATGAGCATGTGTTTGATAAATATTTAGATTGACTGGGACAGTCTCGATAGGCCCATGTGACTTTTTAATGTCTCTTTAATGTTATGTTCTTCCTCCGTTTTCTTTACGTACCTTCCTACGTATTCATGATCTCTCTTATGGGAGTCACCCCCGTTTACGCCTTCATCATGAAAGATATCAAACTGCGGTCTCTGTGCGTATCTTGTGTCCATCTTGCCCTGTGGCTGAGGGTAAAGGTCAAAAACCGGCTGTTCTCGTGTTTCTCTGGCCGCATATTGTTGGGGACTCGACATTTGACTAACCACTGAGGATGCTCTCCCAAACTTAGGTGGTAAATTTTGGGCTTCTCATCTTATCCGTGTGGTGCACGGCTATTATTATGCCATCTTGGAACTGGACACAGAGTTCTGGGGCGCTTTTCCGAGGATACACCCATAGTCCACCCTACGGAGTGGGTTGAATAGGTTGGTTTTATGCCCTAGGCGTGTAGTGGGCTCAGTTTCCGTGGTCAGAACAGGTCGACGTTCCTCGCTGAAGCATACTCGTTATCACATGAGTTCCACATTGCCGAGATACATGATCCATCTGTAGAGAAAACTTCCCGATCTGATTCCTCTTCAACTCCGGAGAAAAACTTTAAGAGTACAAGAACAGACCCTTATGTTCAGCCACTGACCCCAAATATATCGTCTCGGGGAAATGACCAGCGTTGGTTTCCCCAGAGAAGCAACAGGACGCACTGTCTGATGGTCTAATCGCCCTCCTTACATATGGCCCACAACCCTCTGTTGTTGTCTTTGCTTTGAGGATAGTTGCTTATGAGCTTAGTTTTCATTCTTGCTTCCTATCGTGTAACGGACTTCTTAAAACAAACAGACGTTATTCATATTGAGGGACATCGCTTGCTACTTTTGAGACGTGGCGGCCACTCAGGACATCCATGTAGCCACAGTAGTGTAGCGAGGCAACTGGTGCCCACTCAAATCTGACATCCCACTCGCCGCCTGGAACTGACTCGTATCTACAATACTCTAGTGGGTCTGAAACTTACGTATGCTACTATGGACTCTCCTGACTACTCTCTACCCATGGGTCAGCCCCTAGTTAACCTCAGGGCTACGTCTGGGGTGAGGTGTGATGAGACGGTGGTTAAAATCTTATGCGGGCTTGGCTGTCCTGCGAGGAGAGGTGTTTCTGCCTCACAGAAGATGGTGGCTAGTGGGGTTATAGGAGAAGGGCAATCTCCTCTCACTGACTGGTTTGGGGTCCTCACATACAGAAAGACTTGACCCTCCTGCACCCTAGGAAACCTCTCTAAAATCGAATCTCACACCTGATCCTCAAGACTAGCCTCCTGACTCGTTCCATTACAATGTACATCATAGCTCTTCTCTGCGACTTAATTCAAGCAATGTGAACAACATAATTGAAGGGACCAATATCAGTTTTGGGAAGGTGCAGCTCTTCCCAGGATGCTATGATATCGGGTAACCCTATATTGGAAAATTGAGTTGAACATGTGGAATATAATTTGGCTATCCTATTCAGAGAGATTCTTACCTTGTAGGCAGGGACCCCTCCTGTCCTACTAAAAGAGGTCCCCCATATTTCCCCTTTTGCATGACCTTTCTGTAAGATATGAGATTCTGAACTTTAAGCGATCATTGGAAGTAAACAATGTCTTTCCAAACGGCTGCTGAATCTCTATGCATAGTAGGTCTGAAATTTGACCCCCCCCTCCCCCAGAAATTTGATTATCCATCAACTTTTACTATGACAAATTCCTTCAATGGAATTGTCGAGGATATTTTCTCAGCTATAAAGAATTAAAAGAAACTGATAGAAGCACATCAACCGAATGCAATTTATCTCAATGAACTGCAACTACGTCACCAATATCTTTACCAACCCTCCAAGTACAAGGAGGCTCTCACGTCCATGAAAGTGGAGCTAATGATAGAGAGAGGGGGGGAAGGGATTCTGCTTCATGAATCTGACCTATTCACTTGAATTCTCCTCTCGAACCCACTACATGCTGTGGCTGCTAGAATTCACCTACTCGCCGCTTACTCAGTGCTCAATATATCTATCATCCAGCTATTCTTACACTAAGGATTTCATTTTCTCATTGTTCAAGAGTCTCCCTACGCTCATACAAGTCCTTGGTGATTTTAACCTCCTCCATTCATTGTGGGTAGACTCTAGTTTCCTCCAATGCAGAATGAATACTGGAACTTTTGCTTGAATTCTCTTCAGGATGTCTCAACGCAGGTCTACAGACATTTGAACATTCGATACGTATACTTCTTCCTGTGTTGACACTTAATTGTACTCTATCTCGGACGTAGATCGTCTGGGGCGAGAGCAGTCACCATTCCTCTGCGGAAGTGACCACTATCTGATCGACATTCTATCCCTAACCCCTAGCCCTCAGCAGCAGCCATACTCTGACTTGCGGTATGATAGAGAGGATTGTTCATCCTTCTATTAGGCCACTTGCATCCCAGTCCTTCTGCAACAATCCTATTCCCGTATTCGGCAGAAGCTTTCACCTACTTTCAGGAAACCATTCTCAAGGCGGCAGTAGACCACTGGGAGCCGCAAATCAACTACTCCGTGGTGAAACAGATTGAGCACATGCTAATCGTGAAAGCGGAAATTGTACTGATTGTACAACTCCCACGCAATCCAACCTGATTCTTTTAAAGCTGTATCGATCCTATCCTGGTGTATCAACCGAAGAACAAGAAAGCAGTATTTCCCTATCTATGTATCCACTGTTAATTCGTCCACCCCTTTATGTTCACTATATAAAGTTGCGAGTAAAATTTCCCGTAAACACTATAAAGATCCACCCATACTCCTTACATATGGCCCACAACCCTCTGTTGTTGTCTTTGCTTTGAGGATAGTTGCTTATGAGCTTAGTTTTCATTCTTGCTTCAATGAGTACCGTTATCCAGAACCGTTTGGATTAGCTTGTTTGCATGCAGAGACTCCAGATTTGTTGATTCCATCTGGAGAGAACCCATATTACAACCGACTTTTCAGAAGATCAGAATTCCAGGAAGCATTTCAACTATGTAAAGACTGAGCACACGGCCCTGACCGCATTTACTTCATACTGCTTCAGCTTTCTTCCTTAGCCTATACATCAGAATGTGGGTGGAGGGTGTCTTCCCTCTTGTCAGGTTGACAGCTTATATCGTACCCATTCTGAAACCTGGAAATGACCCGACTTCTACAAACAACCATCGACCCATCTCCTTAACCTTCAACACATGCAAGGTAATAGAAAAAATGGTGGCTTCACGTCTCATTCTCACGTGAAACAATTGCATGCCTTTTCTGACCATCAATTCGGCTTCTGTTACCATGATGTGAGTGAGGCATTTGCTTCTCATAAGGTGACATTGGTCGATTTCTTTGATCTTGAAAAGGCATGGAGGAAAGGGGTTCTGCAAAGCATTCACTTCACTTCACAAAGCATTCACTTCCCCGCTCTGGCCCGTTTGCCTATGTGACACACCAATCTGACGCATGGATATCACATGACGAGAAAGAACGTCCCCTCCAGCCCGTTTTGCTGCTTGTTTTAACCTCTTATGATCGCCCATATATTTGTCAGCTGCGATGCCATCTCTGCCCTCAGACGGAAATTTTTCCACAATATACTCTACACTCCTCTCCAGAATCGCTCTGCTCACATATTGCTGAAATCCCCACAATATAGTAGGGATAATATATTTTTTTCTCCATGAACTGAACATACTATAAGATTTAACCCTTTCAAACAATTTATATATTGTTAAGTTTAGAGACTTCTACAGTTGTTATTGAAACAACATTTTATAGCCGTTTTCCTGTGTGCTGTGGTGGTCCATGTACACCTACTCAGAAAAAAAAATTATTATTATGGTTGGATGGGTGATCGAAAAAGGGATGGTATAACAGGTGCCTTTGGGTTTGCTGGAGAAAAAGAGAAAGGTAGGATGGTGATTGATTTCTGTGAAAATAGGTATGTTGGATGTAAGTAATACATTCTTCTAGCACAAGAGTATACCCCTTAAATATAAGAGAGTTGATGCAGGTAGAGATGGTATCGAAGTTAAAAGAATGATTTTGTGTTGGTGAAGAATAAATGAAGTATGTGATGGACGTTATGTCATTGAGGGTGTTATTGATGGGAATATCAGATCATTATGAAATGAGAGGAAAGAAACAAGAAAATAAGTGGAGAGAATTAATTAAAGAGTGAAAAGTCAAGTGAACAAGGTTTTAAGAAAAGTATGTGAGTCTTTGTGAGAGCACCTGTAAATAAGTTATTTGAATGTTGAACTAAGATAAAACTGAACAAATCTGAACGCAAATGAAGGAGTTTGTTAGTGGCTCAAGGGAAGTATCTGAGTGTGCTGAAGTAGGAAGTAAAAATGTCAATAGCGAGTGGTAGAATTAGTGAATGTGTGTGTGTTGATTTGATGGTGTTAAGAAGTATGTTTTTGGGGGATGAGTCAGTTTGTAGTGAGGAGGTAATAAGTAGAGTGACAAAGTTGAAGAATGGTAAATAAGCAGTTGTAGATGGAATTACTAGTGAAATGATCAAGAATGGAGGCAAGATTGTGATTGATTGAATATGGAAGTTGTGTAACAAAGCATTTGTGGAGGGTGTAGTTCCGAAGGATTATAGAGGAGCAGTGATAGTAAGTACCCTTGTATAAGAGTAAGGGAGATAAGGTAAAACTGTAAAAACTATAGGGGAATTAGTTTATTGAGTGTTGTAGGGAAGATATATGCTGGTATTCTTGTTGAAAGAGTGCTTCAAGTGACTAAGGGTTTAATTATTATTGAAGACACAAGGTGTATTTAGAGGTGGTAGAGGAATAATAATTATAGCATTACTAAAAATTGAAAATCTATGTCAAAGGAACAATTTTATTTAGTTGTTGGATTTACAACAGACAGTATTGCTAGATTATACGGATAGCTCTATGCAGTTGTTATTGATACTATTGGTGGTGGTAACTTTCTTAATGGAATAAAAAGTAGTATGATCTAGTGAAACCATGTTGTAAGAATAAATAGTCTCATAAGAAGTGGTTTATATAATAGCGGTAGTGAGCAGAATGTGTTAATTCTCCTGGTTATTATCATTTGATATGGATGGTTTATTGAAAGACATTAGAGATGCTGGCATCAAGATATGTAGAATGATGGAAATATGAAAAGTGAGAGGAGGCTTCTTACCATATTATAATGAGGATGATTTGGTTTGGATGACGAATCTGAGAGAGTTGAGAGAGAGTACGAGAGAGATTTGACAGGGATGTGTAAAGGAGGGGCTTTGAAAGTAAATTAGATAAGAGTAATCGTTATGGTTGTGAGTGAGGAAGTCCTCAGTGTGAAGTTATATGCTTAGATGGCTGAGCAGCTGGAAAATGTGTCGAGTTTTAAATCTTTAGGATATATGTGGATGAGAAAGGATGTTGAATGATGCAGAGTGTGTAGGAAAGTAATGAAGGCAGGAGGTACCCTAGGCAATTAAATCGGGGTGGATGAAAGGACTGTCTTGACGCCCGATAGCGTGTTACACTGAGTTTATGTATTACCTGTTTTAGATAGTGTAACTATGGTCTGGAATTAGAGTTAAAGATCTAAAAGTACAATGTGTTCAGATGGACAATCTTTAGGAGTGTGTTAGAAGAATAAATAATATGAGGAATGAACGTATTAGAGAGTTGTTGTGTGAAGAAAGGGGTAAATGAGAGAATAAAATGAAAGTATGTTGAGATAGTTTGGTAATGTGGAAAGGAATGGAATGATATTTGGTGATTTAACGGATGTATAGTGGAGTGTGCTGGATCGACTTGCGGAGACCAAAGAAACAAGGGATTTGAGCCTTTAAAGAATGCCGGAGGAGAGAATGTGAGTTTGCAGAACGAGAAAGAAAGTTCATAAACAGGATTGAATGCGGAGTGTTTGTAGGGGGAGTATTGGTTGTAGGCCCACCTGGCCAAGTGATTTACCCGTCACCATGACGATGAGCCATAGTGAGGGTCCGTCGCTGTCCTGAAGCTCTAGGTGCATTTCTACTGCGACGAGTCTCTCACTAAAATGTATAAGGCGAAGCTGGCTATTCCTTGTTCACTTTTATATTATTCTACTACTTTCGGTTCCGGGCCTGTACGCACCCTTACCCGCATGTCTTGCGAGAAAAGGTACGGTGATGATGATTATGATTGATGATGATAATGATGATGAATATATATATATATAATATATAATAAAATATATATAATAATTAATATATATATTATATATAATATAATTAATTATATATATATATTATCTTATATAATTATATATATAATTATTATATATATTTAGGGTGTACGATAGTATCGAAAAAGTAAGAAGTATCGGCTAGTATCGGCCATTTTTGATGGTTCTCGGTATTATCGGTAAAATGCACGATACATTAGCGATACTTACTTTACTTTTGATGTGAAAAATATGAAAACTTTTAGATCAATAATAAAGTTCATAAGTTCGAGTATAGTAGCTACGTACCAAGTATGTTTTTTCCCCGATTTCCTTTTTAACCTTAGATTTTTAGCGGTTCTCTTTTTGCGTAAAATGTACCGTTATTTGGACAGCCATATTATTATTTATACAGATTTAGTCTACTTTTTTTAGTTGATCAATAGTATTTTTATTTTTTTACGCAAGTTATCGTCGAGAGCTAGTGAGTGCGTGTGTTTTTAAACTTTCTGACTGGATTATCATATTTTAGATATTGCCTTAAAAGGGTATCGTTTTAAAATTTAGTTTTAGCGTACGAATAAATTCCTCATTTCTCCTTTGTGTTTTGTCTATTTGGTTCTGTCTTTTTGTTCTTTTTTTTTTTTGTGATGATTAGTTGCCTGTATGATAGCAGATTTGCACAGCGTGGCTTTCTTTTGACTTTACACAACATGCATTATGCTTTGGATCTAACTCTGCATCCATCGAATACTACCTCTCTAACTCAAACCTAATTGTATTGCTCTTGTCTAGACCCAGTCATAGTCTAAGAATTTCATCCTTCAACTCGGTTTAATATACCAACTATAACTTATTTAAAATATCCGTTTATAAGGGTGGAGTATGTGCCTTAAAATCTTTCTTCCTACTAACCACGTCTCGAGAATCTTGAATCTCCAACTTCGATGTTCTGTGGACTTAAAATCTTTTCTTCCTTCTACTACATTATTTTTCGCTTCTGCTACTGTTCTCCTAACAGAACGATTTTCATCCTTTTTTTGATTACCTTATATCTTCACGAGACTGTTATACTCTTCTCAAATCCAAATACTGACGGTTCCTCATTTAGTATTTCAATTACACCAAAACTAATTGTTGGTTCCATCTACTGATTTATGTGGGAAAGCCGAATCATTCAGTCATTCTCAACCATCTGGAGCAACGGATTAATAAGTCCTACACACATTCCGGATTTCGTCCCAACCGATTCTTTGAACACAACTTGACCTATGTTTCACCACGAGTCCTTCTCTCTATAAATACACCACCTTCGCTCCTATCGTAAATCTGACACAACCTTATCATCACTACATATAAGATTTTACGCTCCAAATCTCCATCCGCCCTATCAGTTTTTCCACTTGTCAGCGAATTGGGCATTGCGTGCTTCTACGCTAACTAGTACATGAAGGACTGCTTGACTCTTAAGACGCTCAGATTCTCCGATAAAGTGGAACGTAATTGTTAATGGTAGAGCAGGCTCACTCTCCTCTTGTACTAAAATCTCTTTTCTCCTCCAGAATCCATGGTTCGATCGTGCTTCCTCTCTGGCCATTCAGGCTAACCCAATGCTTATCGGGCTGTGGAAAATTCTCGTTCTTCTATCACCTCTTTGCCAATTTTCATTCAGCTAGAAATCGTTGCAGAGACTCATTCAACGAGCCCCCAAGCGCGACTTCATAAAACAAAATGCGCTGACTCCTGTTCTCCTAACTGACAAATCTCTTTGCCTCTTGCAAAAAATCATCCCAAAAACTTCTGTAAATTCTTCTCCTCCTCTATGCTCTGAATGATTCTGTTGTTAATACTCCAACTGAAAGCCAATCATCTCTTTGCCTCCTATTTTCCTCTATCAACCTGGACGATTCTGTTATTCCTCTTCCTCCTCCTTACTCCTCTCAGAAGTCCTATGCCTTTTACCTTCATTGCACTAGATCGGGTCCATGAGCTCCTGAAATCTATGAACTGTTGAAGCGGACTGCCCGATGCATTCCTCTTCCGAGTTTGCAGAAGGGTGTTCCGTGCTGACCCCCTCTCATTAACTTATCTCTAATGCCTCAATACTAGCACTTTCCCTCAGTTTTGAAGCACGCGTATGTCCAACCTATTCCAAAAAAATGAATGCTGCTCTGATCCTTCTAAGTATCGCCAGATGCTCTCACTTTATTCATCTATGATTGAAAACCCGTCTCAAACTCTCACTCTCTTAGATCATCTGAATCTCTTTCCCTTCTTCGATTACCAGTACGGCTTCGTGCTCGAAAACTACTGGACGATTTATACTTTCCTATTTAAACAATTTATGTTTTAATCCTTAGGAACTACGGAAGACTTGTGTGGGGGGGGGGTGGGGGGGGCGCTTGACATATCAAAAGCATTTTACCGGGTATGGCACGCAGTCCTTGTCCCAAGCTCCCCTCTTTGTGTTTCTCTTCTCTCTTTGCTTACTTATGTCTAGCTTTCCTTCAATCGCCAATTCGGCTGTGTGAGGGGCCAACATTTATCTTTTTTCTGTCAAATAATGGGTGATTCCTCAGGTTCATGTATTATCTCCTACTATTCCGCTTTTCACAATATGCTTCCTCACCGCACATGCTAACTCTATCCACTCATATTGTAGATACTATCCTTCATTCTTCACTGTTTAATCTCTGCCTCCCTCTTACTTCTAGAATTGCTCTCGTCTTTAATCTTTCCAATTCTATTCTCCTGATCTGGATAGAATTTCAGGTGGGGTCTTATTCTTGGAAATTTAATTCTTTAAAAACCCAATTCTACAAATCTCTCTCTCTAAGACACTTTAATTTTCTATCTTTCAACGTTCTCTCGTCTCTCCTGTTGACAATATAACTATCCTTAACATAAACATAAAAAATGTTTTGAAAACCTCAAATCACAAGGGTTGCTAGGGCGGCCTCAAAGAAACTGGGAGTTCTTTTTAGAGTGCGAGACTTTTTTTCCCCTCTTCTCAGTTACTCCATATACAGGTCTCATCCGCCCTTGTAGAAGTACTGCTCTCATATCTGTGGGGGCGGGCTCTGTTTCATCCGGCTTTTGGATAGGGCGATATAACTGCAAAAAGATCTTATAAACTGACCTTACTTTCTAGTTCACTCCCCGTTATAATCGCGAGCGATGTTGTAGCTTTAGGCCCTGTTCTATAGTTACTGTAGAGGGCAATGCCGAGGGACTAGCACACCCGTACCACCACCTTTACGAGCCTTCGTAGCACAAGGTGTGCTGCATGTCAGGCACATAGTTTTTGTTGATGTTAGTAACTCCAGACTGTTCGCTGCGGCTGTCTTCTTCCTCACCTCTGTTCTGTGGAATTCTCTTCAATCATCTTGTTCCTATCAATTAATTCCCTCACTAAAATCCTGCGTCGTGCTCTACTCCGTAATTTGCGTAGAGATTTAGCGTATCACACCCACTCCTTGAATAAGGTTCTGCCCGTGAGCGGTAGTGACAATCTGTAAAAAAAAAATAAATAAATAAAAGTTTTCTAATAAGGAATTCCTTAAACTACTAAGCCCACAAGAATAGCACTCGACGTGATACCACTCCTTAGAATGCAATTAAAAAGCATAACCGAAGAGGTGCGGCTTTACAAAAAAAAAAAAAAAGAGAGAAGAGAGAAGTGAACCGCCTTATCTGCAACCCTGCAACAGCACTATATGACCGTATGGTTGCTTTTCAGCAAAATAAACCTACTGAAGATGAAGGATTTGGATATGTTAACTATTATAGTTTCATAGCCGAAATTGCATCACCTCAAGGAATCACACAGGAACTACTCGAATAAAGAACTAAAGAACAGCATCAAGGAGCCAAGATAATTCAAATTTGCAGTCGGTGAAAGAGTAGATGAGGCTCTACGAAAACATGAAGCTGCCTACAGAAGAAATCCTTTCATGCCGGTGGCATGAAAAGGCCAGGTTTTCACTTATTTATCAGTTGCTTGCAGGCAAAAAATCAGCACCTATTTCCATCAGTCAGAGAGAGCGTATTTATAGTGTAGTTTAGGTAGGAAAGTAAACACCCCAAAAAGGAACAGCTCTCGCCAGATCGACTAGTGAAAGCCTTATTTTTGCATCACAAATTTGTGGATTTTTTGAATTTAGGTATGATGCATATCATTCTTAAGGAGTATATGTTATTATGTCATGCTTGAGAAATAGCGTTTTTTTTATTTTACTTTTTCGGCTCTGAAATTGAGGTCTCTTCTTTCTTATATTTTTATTTTTCACAGTAGCTAGTTAAAGAATCTTCTTGAAATTGTAATCATTGAAAACATAAAAGCTAGTAGTACTTTGTTAATACTACTTGAAAAGGAGGAATATATTTTAAATAAACACAAACATAAAAAAAGTTAATAATATTATAATTTGCAATTATTATTCCTTAAAAGGTACTATTTTAATTTGTAAAATAAATATACTTTGTAAACCAAAATATAAAAATATAAATGATAAAAGTAGTTTGTACAGGGAATTCAATCTTGAGTTGCCTAGCAGTACACAAATGTTCTTATCTTATTACTGTGTATTTATTATATTAATTAAGTATCGGTAAGTATCGATATCGGTATCGGCACCTAAAAAAAATAAAGTATCGTATCGACCTCTTCTCTGTATCGGTAACATCCCTAATATAAATTATTATATTATATATTATTATATATATATATATATATATATATAATATTATATATATAGTATTAAAATATATGATAAAAATTATCTAACAACTCCCATGAAGGGCTTTCGCCCTGTCAGTTGGATCCAGCATCTTCTTCTCTTTCTGACCGAAACTCTAACCGGCAATCTAGTAGACTATTCTCGGCGCAATGGTTCGGACGCCCAGTCCTCTAGTAACACTCTAACGGTTTATGTTTTCGCCCTTCAGCTAGAAACTAGGCTCATCTTCCATTAGGCCTCAAAACTGTTCCAGAGCTCTCTAGTACAATCAGGTAAGTCTGCTTCTTAGGTCCATAGTGATCCAACGCTGTCCAGGATAAATAAAAGCAAAAGAAAGGACCGAGGTTGCAGCCTGTCCCCTATGCCTATGCGAAGAAAACTTCATTAATCCCTGACTGCCTCGTAATATCCATCCATTGTCGAGCATAAATCACCTAGAAGTAAGCAATTTGATAGAAAACGGGTGCCTTAAAACTACGCTTGAGTTCTTTTTGGAAGACTGACGCCTAGTTGTTAAGCATCCCGGTATTTAACACTTCGACGCGGTTCCATAGTTCGAATCCCGCTGATTGAGAGTAAAATCTCCTGTGACCTAATGCTTAATTAAATATATATATATATATATATATATATATTATATATATATTAAAATATATAATATATTAATTAATATATATATATATATATATTTATAATATACAGTTTTATATAATATTATTTATATAATATATTAATAATATATATATTATTAATATAATATAATATATATAATATACTATATATAGTAATATATATATATATGTAATGTATAATTGTAGAACATTTGTATGTTATGTCAAAGGACAAAAACACACACACAAAAAAAAAAATGTTTTGACTATTCTTCGTCTGAAAGAATAGCCTTAATGCGTTGTCTCGCTAAAATTTGAGCTTGGCTTGTAGTTCTCTTCAGTTGGTAACCTAATGTCGAGGTAGGTTTCTTTGAAGAGGACGCATTATTTAAATTAAAAATATTAGAATGGATTTCTAACGAGTATAGATGCACTATAGTTCGAGTGATCTCCACTGACCAGACATACCCATCAGGAAAAGTTTGAAGGGTTTTTACTACACCTAATTCCCATTTCAACCGAGGACCATCATCCTACACCAAGACTACATCACCGATAGCAATGTTAGGATAGCCAGAAATATTCCAAGATTGTTTAAGATTAAGTAAATAATCCTTACTCCATCCAAACTGGAATTTGGAAATAAGCAATATTATATACCGATACATTTTATTTAATATGGCCGGGTCCCGGTAAGTAGTGTCCGTTTTTACATGCTCTTCCGGAAAGGAAGAGTGTCAAGCTTTTAACCCACGAGTAGGTTTGAGAGGCTCCTAGCGAGAACTGTGTAAAACTCGTCATATGTGACTAAGTTTTTAGAATTCTCTTGAGATGGGTTTTAGTTAACCCGATTTAACCTTCAAAGAACCAACCGTAGTGACTACTACGAGCGCGGTTAAATATCCAAGTAATTGAGTGTGCAGTCCAAAAAATCTCTTATCCGATGGTAATGTATGCAAATGTTTAATATACTGAGATGTCGCTTGGAAATAAGTCACGTTGTCCTAGTATATTATAGAAGGAGTATCACTCTGACTATGAACCTACGTAGTGCCCTCAAGAAAGACTGTGCTATTATCAAAGGCAAGCTCAAGATGATAGCACTGGTAACAGCGCAAGTAAAAAGAACAATATAACTTAGTGATGGCAGTTTTCGAGGTCTTCACATTGAAGTACCTGTAAAGTTCACTCCAATGACTGTAAAGAGTTTGCTCTCCGCCACACCAAAAGAGACGGGACAGTGTGTGTCTGATGCATCCTCCAATAGATGAAACTGGAGAGATCCTAGTATTATCCAACGCTACTTTAATGTGACAGTGAAAGTGGGCTTGTTTCTTCTAAAAAAATCATTTAAACTCGTGTGTAAAAAAACTAAAGATAAAGGACTTACTTGAGTTCTATACACTCTGGTTCTCACACACAATGACTTACTAACTTACTTTAGAAATGACTTAAATTATAAAGGCACGACCACAAATATAACAGCACAATACACACTTTAATTAAACATGCAAATTAAATTTACACATAAATGCAGATTAATTAATAAAAACTTACAAAGGTTAATAGTTCTGCTTTGATTATAAAGAGACAAAACAAATACACAATGCACAAAATAAAGGTACACTGCTTGAAGGAGCAAGATGCAACGAAAGTCGAAGTTGGCATGCTACTGGCCCTGGGAGATGAAAGAATCCCTTCAGGCCTCTGGTTAGCTAAGGAATGTGTTGCAATCTTGGTGGAGAGTTTGATAACATAAACAAACCCCTGTTGCATACAAGACCTTGATCGCTATGAGGACAGAAAACTCTTTTGTTATGAACAAAACAAAATTCATCATCTATGACTACATAGGAATGAAATGAGAAAATCTGTTTTTATATAAACAAATCCGATGGCTACATCTAATAACTCCCCTCTCCCCATTTTGAAACAAGGGAAGCGACCCCTCCAGCCACAGTGCATCAAAATAATAATAATAAAAAAAATAAGTTGGTCGAGATTTTAAAGATCGTCTATATATATATATATATTATATATATATATATATAATATATATATATATATATATATATAATATATATATATATATATATATATATATATATATATATATATATATATATATATATATATATATATATATAGTATCATATTATATATATATTAGTATTATATAGTAGTATAATATATATGATATATATAATACTAATAATATATTTATATATATATATATCTATATATATATATAATATATATATATAGTGATTTATGTTTAATTTATTTTTAAGTTTTTAAAATTTGAACGAAATTTAATAATAAAATTAACAATGCTATAAATGTAATTACAGGAAAAGGAAATACTCGTACTGACCTTCAAGATATTATTTAACGCCGCTCCATCCACACACAACACACACACACACAACCGCACCACACACCACACCTAGCATCTACAACACACACACACACAACACATATAATAATGCTATAATATATATATATATATATATTAATTATATGATTATATATATATATTATATATATATATATATATATATATATTATATATATATATATATATATATATAATATATATATATATAATAGTTAGAACAATCTTAAACATTTTAAATTTATTTAAACCGACTAGTTTTGGGTTATTACAAAACACCCATTTTCAAAAGGCTAAATGCAGAATGATATAAACAAATAAAATAGAGTTAAAATGATGCAAAAATAATAATAAGAAGTTGTTGTTGTCGAAATTTTTTAGTAAAAATTAATTAAATAGTTGGAAGAGTCAACCCAAAAATAGAGAAAATTCAACTTTACTTGAAGGATGTTTATTTGTTCTGATTGGAAGATTTTCCATTTAGAAATCACTTTTCAAGTATATAAAGATTCCAAAATTTCTAAATCTTCAGCATTCCATGGTCTATAAATTTTGAAATTTTGATCAACGCGATATTATGATGATTATACCTGGAAGAATGATTATAAATGGCCGAATAGGGTGGATGATGGAGATCCCTCTATAAGTTCCTACTTGAGATTACTCTTGTTGTTCAGGCAATTCGTGTGGAGAGCATCTAATGTGCTTGTCCATCACAGCTATCACTATTTGATAGAATAGAACAATTGAAGGATAACGGCAGATTTTATTTAACTTTAAAGAATTTACCAATCCTATTATCATACTTAAATCTCAGTAATGAACTTGACTATTTAAGAAACTTATTTTTGGAAAAAATCAACATTTCCAACTTTTATATTGACAAACTTGTTTAAAAACTACTAACGATGTTCTTTTAATTTTCTCGACCTATATAGGCTACGACCTTCGCAGAGGATATAGAAAT
Source organism: Trachelipus rathkii (assembly GCA_015478945.1). Classification (NCBI taxonomy): domain Eukaryota; kingdom Metazoa; phylum Arthropoda; class Malacostraca; order Isopoda; family Trachelipodidae; genus Trachelipus; species Trachelipus rathkii. The sequence goes on from JABUQX010029754.1 coordinate 20,862, forward strand.
TATGCTGTTTTTATTAAAAACTAGTTATGAAATGAATAGATGAAGGTTAACTAATTTATTGAATACAAACTCTTCCCACACTTTATAAGTTTAAATTATTTCATAAATGATAGATATGATGGTATAATTCTTTAAAGTTAGAAGAATAAATCTGCCGTTACTTTGTTTTCTTCAATTGTTTATTTATATAAATGTGATAGCTGTGATAACGCTGCGATAACGCTCGATAAGAAATGCTAATCCAGTTTTAGCACGAATTTCGGGCATATATCGAACCGTTTGTATACAATATATTTTTGATCAGTCTGTTTTTATGGAGCACGTGGTTTTTGTGGAATAAACAGAAATAAAAAACAATAACATGGTTTTTATTACAAATAATTGATCGACTATTGTGATGAAGTTTATCGATTTGGAAGAAAATTAAGGAGTTTAAAGCTAATTTCATGAAATCAAATCATATTCATCAAATCAACGACCTACTACGCCGGCCGCCATCTGTTTGTTTACATTTTAGCTTCGTTAGCATTTTCCTAAAGTTCGGTAAGCACGGGAAATAGCAACCTTACAGAATTTAGGAAAATTCCTTTGCGTTTGGTGAGCGCATTTTCCGTAAATTTGTGGTAATTTTTGAGCACAAAATGGAACGAACAAACTTTAATGAGTCATATTTACCTAAATTTCGTTAGCAAAAAAAGTGCAAAATCGAGAAATATACTAGTTTTGGGCGATTAGCGTAATCGCCTTGTAAGTTGTTAGGTATTGGTAGTTATTATATTAATTATCTGAAATATTATTATATTAGTTATTATTATATTATTATTACAATAGTTTCATCATTATTATTATTAGGTTATTACAATTATAATTATTACTATTATTTCATATAACAATATATTATTTTTTATATATATTTATTATTAATTAATTATTATTTACTATAATTATAATTATTATTATTTATTATAAGGTATTATTTCATAATTATATTATTATTATATGTATTATTAATTATTATTTTATTATTATTATTTTAAATTATATCGATACTATAATATATTACATATACCTAGTATATACTATATATAACGCCTACGTTGTTATATATATATATATAATATATATATATACCATGACTTATACAAGTATTATATATATATATATTATATTATATATATATATATATAATATATATATATATAATATAATATATTCCAGAAGTTAGAAATATATCACTAAATGTCCGAACCTTTTTTCACAATGAATCCTCAGGATGCTCTGTAGTTAGTATGAAATTATTTTGAAAACAATTTCCCAAAATGACTGTTAAATACCAAGATGGAATTTTAAGATCCGAAACTGTTAACTATGGTTTTGACATAGAGAAGCCATTGTTTAGAGTTGCTTTGAAATATTCGAATGAAAGCAAACAACGAGAAACACAGAGATCAAGGCAGGAGGTTTGCCAAGACTATTGACTGATCCTACTTTTGTATTTTGCTCACTCTTTTGTTCGCCATATAATCCAACACTAGATTGTTCTTTAAGTTAGAGAGAGTTCAAGTCAAGTAAAAGTGCAAGGACAGTATTATGCTTGGATAAACACTATAGCTGTGGAGTGAAGCATACAAGTTAGAATTAGGGAAAAGATTAAAAACAATGTATGACCATCATAATGAAAGTAATTTAGGGAACGTAAGATGTTTGTGAGGTGAAGAGATTGTTAAATGCTACCAATTACTACGAATTTAAAAAAGCTGCTAGCGCATGAAGTGGGTGTGACATAATAATATCTTGGTCTAAGGAGAAGGTTTTCGTTTAATGATCATCTAGTATCAGCTCCACCTTTCGAGCGTGAACACTTTAAAATTTATTAGACTAATTTCCTACAGTTGCATTTAAAAGACCGTAACTGTTTATTCCATATTTTAACATCTGAGACACCAAATGCTGAACTTGAAGTTATTATCTACGTGCAAGATTTCTTTAATTCTCGGAAAGGAGCTCTATGATTCTTTTAAAGTAGCATTATTGGAAAAATGGAAATCGGTATCAATGATTTTGAAGAAATATAAAGTTGCTTAAAATTTTAATATCTAATCCAATGGCATCGTGTTTGAAAGCTGAAAGATATCCTTTTGTAGATTAAAAAAGATATTAAAATCTGTTATTCGGAATACACATGGGGCCAAGAGTAACAGACTGAATGGCCCTCGTTGCCCTTGGCCCTTGCAACTGAAAGAATTATTGTCTCACAATTCGTCTTTGGAACAATCTGGTTAGTAAGTTATTTGCAAGTCAAAAACGAGAAGAATGGACTTCAGCCACAAATTATAAAAACCAAATTTACATTTATTATAAATAATTCGCTATTTTTATAAACTTTTATGTTAATCATTCGTCAACAGGTGGACTTTTTATTTATTTTTTACACTATACGAAAGTAGACATAATTGCCAGAGGATGGCGCGAACCTGCGTATATTATGGCGATTACTAGTATATAGATAATAGCTATATATTATATATAATATATTATATTATATATAATCTAATAAATATATATATATATATATATATATATATAATATATTATATATATAAAGTATATATATTATATATTATAATATATATATATAATATAATATCATAATATATATATATATATATATATATATATTATATATATAATAATATGATATATATATATATTATATATATATATATATATAATATATATATAAATAATAATATAAAGTATAACTATATAATGATGACTATATATAGAAATCCTATATTAATATATATATAATATATATATAGATTACATAATATATATAATAGCTATATATAGGGTATAACTATATATTATATTATTATATATATATATATATATATATATATATACAGAGCAGTATGCATAATTATATATATATATATATAGTATTAATTATATATATATAGACGATATATACTATATGAGTATTATTTACTACAGAAGGGACAGCGATCACAATATCTACTTAGACTATATACAGAGCCAATAATAGTAGACAACTTGGTTATAATTACCGGCTTGACATAAGGTTCAGTTAGATATATTATATGAATATGATAATAATATATATAGTATATATAGATATATAATAAATATATTATATATATTATATTGGTGATATTTGTTATTAAGAGCGCCAACTATCATCGAATCCATACTCAAAAACTAGCAATATGCTACAGGGAAAAGGCAAACATGTGTTGGAATCCTGGCAAAATTTTATTGCCGGAAATGTAAAAAAAATAAAAAAAAAAATCATATCTCAAAAACTACATAAGCTACAGCGAAAAGGACTACATTTTTGGAATCCTTGTAGAAATTTTATTTAGCGAAAATGTAAAATATAAAATAAATAAATAATAAACAATAAATTAATACGTCGACGCAATTTTGTTTCATTCAGTAGAGCATGGGGACAATTATATATAGTTACCTGATAAAGTATATATACTGAGTAGGTCGCCATTCTAACTAACGTATATAAAATTAGCATAAATAGGCTTTATATATATATGATTACACTAATTATAATATTCATATATGGGGAATAATCTATATTATATGTATTAATATATATATATACACTGACGTTATAGTAGTAATAGCTGATATATGTATAACAGGATTATTGTAAAGGTATTCAATACGGTCAATGAGGGGTCGAGAGCCGACGGGGAACACAGGGGGGGACGTTTTCCATACCCCGTTGGGGAGGGCGAGGAAACCCCCGCGACAACTCCCAAATACCAAACGAGCCGGGGGTCCGGAGACCCTCCCCGGAGGGGGGAATTAGTCCTACCGCGTAGTTTCCGGAAGGCCGAGAGACCCGACTCCTGCCAGCGGTGCGGTATACCCTTGGGGTATTCTTTAGTAAAAGAAAAAAAAGCAACTTTAATAGAAATCTATTTATTTAACGAGTAAGCCAATAAAAGGTCTATAAATTAGCTTCTCTAATCAATTACTATATATTATTAACAATAATATTTTTTTTTTTTTTTTTTTTTTACATTTCCTATCTAAAATTTACCAGGATTCCAAAAATGTATTCCTTTCGCTGTAAGCTATTTAGTTTTGGCCACATTGTTCATTATACTCTTTTTTTTTTTCTTTTTTTTTTTTTTTTTTTTTTTTTTTATACATTTCCGCCCTAAATTGGACAGCATTCCAGCAATGTATTCCTTTTCTTTGTGGCTCTTGTAGTTCATGTGGAATGGATTGATGATAGTTGGTGCCTAAACGCAATTATCACCTATTATATAGTTATATTATATCAGTATAATATAATATATAATAATATATAATATATATATATATATATATATATAATAATATATATATATATATAATATATATAATAATATAAATATATAATATATATATATAATATATATATATATATATATATTAACGGAGTAGTATAACGAATGGCAAATTTAGAGTACGGGCAAACTGGGCAATTGCTTAGGGCGGCAAATTACTAATCAAGCGAGAATAAATAAGGTATGAAAAATATGTAAACTTTAGTCTTTTAACAATAAACTTTGGAGGCGTTATATGTAAAAAATATGACAAATACCCTTGGCAGAGAACCCAATACGGGTCTGAGTGTAATTTTGACTTTTCAATTTTCTTTATGTGGCTTTTCATTGAAAAAAAAATAATTAAATGAAGAGAAATTGAGAGAGAATAATTTAAGAATGTATTGTATTGAGGGAGGCTCTAAACAGAAAGTGTTGAGATTTACTAAATCCTTTGTTAAATTTCTCTGCCTTGATTCAATTCCTGATGAATCTAAGGAATGAATTATTTAAAACCATAATAGGTCCAACAAAAGAAGAACCGGATGGAGAAAGATTACATTTTTCAGTATGGGTTGGCTAGTTTTTTCAAATTAGTCGAAGAACCCCTGACAGCAAATTATTATTAGGTCATTAAAAAATATAATTTTCTCACTGATAGTTTTCAGAAACTGTAATGGTTGAATCGAAAATTAAGTGACTAATAGAATGCTGCATTCATAATGAAATTTTCCCAACGTCAAAATAAATTTTAAATCGATGAGTATGAAGGCAATTCCATATAAGAAGTTGAAATGTAACCTTACCGCTATGCTATTATGCTCCTTTCTTAATTAAGGGGACTTTAAGTTGACACTCCACTCTTAATTAAGGGGACTTAAAATTGTCAACACAATACTTCTGAAATATGTTAAGGACAGTTACAAAATGTTGAAATTTAAAAAATAATTTGAAAATTGCTCAATAGGTGCAACTTCGGTATTTTTCTGTCGATTAAAAACTCTGACTGAATGTTACGAACCAGACAGGAGACCCAGAGGACCGCTCTCTTAATTATAGCAAGATTTCAAAAGTTTGGACGAGAATCCGTCCATGAGTAGATAAAAATTGCTTGCGGTATCGGCACCAGATGATCAAAAATAAAATTAATTAAAACAAATTGATAAAAGCTGAGAAAGAAACAACCATTTTTGTTTTGAAAAGTACTTTATCGATTTTAGTTAGGCATATATATATATATATATATATATATATATATATCATATAATATATATTATATAGTATATATATAATATATAATATATATATATATAATAATATATATTTATATTGAAGCCTTAAGTATAGAAATTCTTGAGGATTATACAGCAAATTAAGAGGATATAAAATCAAATCATTGATTTATTAAATAAATACTTGTCACAATAAATTAAAAGCATAAGCTTTCGACCTGAATTCGGTCCTATTTCAGATGCAGTTCTTTTTATACTAAATTAAATAATAAAATTAATAAAGTAAAGTTAACAAAATATAAATATCAAGAAAGTTTTTGATCTAAATTTTTGAAAAAAAGGTGAGGAGTGTAGAATGTTGATCATGATGGGATCTATTTGAAAGTTTTTTTGTACATGGAAATTATTAGAGTTGTTTATGCAAAAAGATTCTGCAAATTTTCTTAGGTGTAAGTTTTCGATGCCAATGATGGGTGTCACGTGATTGGTATTGATGTTGTCATTGTGGGAAGTTCTGTGTAGAGTAAAGGCAAAGTTGATGTTATCTATTTGGAGGTCATATTTATGCTGGTAATTATGGCGAGAAAAATCGTGAGTTTCTCCAATGTATAGTTTGTTGCAATCAGCGCAGGGGATTTTATAAACACATTGAGAAGTGTTAGTGTTTTTTGTTGAGATGAGGTTTAAATAATCTTTTAAAGGGAAGAGTATTAGAAGATGAAAAGTGTATAAATTTAGGGATGATTTTGTGAGTAAGGGAATCGGTAGAAATGGGTAAAGGAAGGAAGGAAGTATTAGATTTAACAGGTTTGATGGGAATTGGTGTTGAAAGTGTTTTACTTTACGAAGGGCAGAATTTATAATTTTAATAAGGGTAGGAAAGTTTTATGAAGGTGGAGGAAATCAGATTGATTTCAGGTTGAAGGAATGTTGGGGAACAAATTCCATGGGCTCTAAGAAAAAGAGAGGATAGTGTACAAGTTTTAGTTTTAAGGGTGGGAAGAGAACCAATGTATATAGTTGGGGTTAGCAGTAGGTTTCCTGTTAACCGAGAATTGTATGTTGTTAGGAGATCCAAGGTCATTAAGTGTGTCAAGGTAAAGGAAGGGAGTTTTTATCTAGAAGTTCCAAAATGGTGAAATTATGTTAGATGTAATGTTATTGATGAGTTAAAGAATGTCAGTGGGTTGGTGTTAAGAGGGACGGCAGCAAAAACATCATCAACATATCTAAACCATTTGGTATTGGAGAGAAAGGGGTGGGGAAGAATGTGATAAGTTCAAAGTTTTCCATAAAAATATTTAAGCGCAATATTTTAATATTAGCTCAATATTTATAATTTGTTTTAGCGTCTTAAGCTAAATAATATATAATAGATATAATATATATATTATATAGTATACTATATATAATATATAATATATATAATATTTATTCTGAATCAATAGATTACAATAAGTAATCTCTCGAATATATATATATAATATTATAAAATATATATAAGGGCTGGGCGCGCCTATAATTTTTTTGAGTGCGCCCTCGCCTAGTGCCACCGACTAGGTGCGGCCCTAGCACCTATTCGCCTATATGTTTTGTCACTCAGCCCGCCTAATTCGCCATTTGCGCCTGCGACTTTTCACCGGCCGGTGGCTGTTTGCTAAATTTATTTGCTAAGTAAACTTTAGTAAAATAAAAAAGCATTTTTATTAAATAAAGAAAAACATTTATTAATTTTTGTAAATTAAAACCCGTAAACTAGATATCTACACGTATCCTCTTCCCCTTTATGTCCTTGTGGTCCTGTTTTTCCCCAGGAGTGTTCAGCACGAGCGCTTGAGAGAAGTTTGAAAGATTAAATTTCAAAAGATGCAAGTAGTTAGCCATCTTATTTGTAGATGTAAGAACCTACTGACTTAGTTTTATATATATACGATATATAGGACTAACATATTGATATATATATATATAATATAACTACTAATATATAGTATATTATATATATATAATATATTATATAAATAATATATATAATATATATATAATATATATATAATATATATAATATATATATAATACATAATATATATATATATATATATATATTTAATATAATTATATATATATATATCTATATATATATATATATATATATATATATATATATATTATATATATATATATATATATATATATATAATATCTATATATATAATATATACTAATATAATACATATATATATTAAAGTTTTACACTGGTTTTTAGAATGAAACAAGTTTGCCACGGATTAATTTTTTTTAAGGGTATAAAAAAAATGCATTGAAGTCATCAACTGTTTATAGGCGCGCCTTAGGCCGCAGAGAATGTGGCTGTGGCGCCTTTGCTTAGTCGCGCCTTTTAAAAATTGTTGCGCCTTTGCGCCTACGATTTGATAGTGCGCCATAGGCGCATAGGCGCAACTCGGTGGCGGGCAACGCCAAGCTCTGATATATATTATATATAGTTAAAAAGTAAATATATATACTATATATATATATATATATATACTATAATAATTATATATAATATATACTATAATATATATATATATAGTATATATATTTATGATATATATGTATTATGTTCCAAAGGTAAGTGTACTGATGTCGCGTATTTAATTATGTATTGGACTTAACCTGAAATTACAAAGTTATCCCCTCAGAAGTAATGACCCTCATGGGAGTTATCACATGCGTTCCAACGTTACTCTATTCACTACTGTTCATAGCAAGTACCGGCAAGTCACTTCCTGAAGTGCGTTAGTTCACGTTTTACAGGTATGGTTTAGTTATTAGATTTATTTCCTCGTTCCAAAATGATGACCCTGACTATATAACAAACACTTCATTTTCAACTTAGGGAAGAGGTCGAAATCGCGAACGGGAAGACTAGATCTGGAGCGTTATGAGAGGGATGTGAACAGTAACTTTGCATGTTTTTCTTCGCCAGGAAATTCCTAATAACTTGAGTAGCGCATTGTGAGATGGACCGTTCTCAAGTGGTGCAGCACCTCAATCGCATGAGAC
>JABUQX010029755.1:12500-35000 GCA_015478945.1 Trachelipus rathkii
AAAGAAAAGATATCCGCGTTTGAATCAGAGGTTCTGCATTGACCCAGAAAATATAAAAATAGCAGGATAGCTTCCTTCCTCTATAAAGTTAACAATGTTTAGGTAAGATTGTGAAGATATTTTTGGTGACATCAAGGATCCAGCTATGGGGCAGAGTATGTTATCAAACTCATGACCTTATCATTTCATTCTAAGAGTTACAGTATGCAGATATGGTAATAGGTCCATATTATTTTGCCTGTACGGTGACTGGTGAATTATATCTGTATATGTTCTATTATGTTGACAAAATTTCCTTACACCTACATTGGATGAAATACCATTACTCCTTTTGAGAATGGAGAGATATGTGGTTTCAGTACGATGGAGCTCAAAAACATTTTCACAACAGTTGTTCTCATACACTTACATGAAGTATTTGAAGAAAATGGATTGGATAACATGAACCTATCAAATGACTGTGCAGATCTCCAGATCTGACACTATTAGATTACTTCCTATTTAGATACCTTAAGTCAGCTGTTTGTATACTTTTCCTATAGGACCAGAATTTTGGGGGACTATATATGAAGTACATCATCTTTAAGATATCTTAAAGCTAACATAGTTTTTTTTTTTTAAAAACTTCATTAAAAGTTTTTACAGCGAAAACCCCACCCAAAAAAATAGTTTTTTTCAGTTGACTTAAACCAAATTAACCCTGATGGTTTCAACCATTTGGATTACATAAAAACTAGTTAACAAGTTTAAGAATCTTGCTTACCTGAAATGCTTGAGAGCCTTTAGAAGGAAGGATGTCAAGAAGGGTATGCATCCTCTGCACTGGATTTGTCTGTCTCCGAAGATTATCAATATCATCTTGTGTTAAAATATTATTTTCTCGTAATGGTAGAATAAGTCTCTCTATGTCCAACTGAAAAGAAAAGTAAAATCTTAATCATAATCAATACTAAAGGGGGTAAAATATATAATACTCTGTGAACAAATAATTTTATATGCTTTTACATTAGAGTTAATAGGGATAAAGAATGATAAGGTTGATATGTATTAGAAAATAAGGTAAAAGATAATGCAATACAGTTTGCATGAGCTTATAGAGTAGTGGTTAGGATATCTTATTTTATAAAGATAATTAATTACTTCTCTTATCTTTTTGATAGAGAGAGAGAGAGAGAGAGAGAGAGAGAGAGAGAGAGAGAGAGAGAGAGAGAGAGAGAGAGAGAGAGAGTTTAAAGTTATTAAGCAAGTCACAGTTTCAAAGTAATCATATAATTAACTATATCTCATACTTCCAAAAGAAGAGAAAGAATTCATACCAACATAAGAGTTGAAAGAAAGGTTACAAGATCGAGGATATATATATAAGGGGTGTCATTTGTTGCCACAATTGATATAACTTATATGTATTTGACTTCAATAATCTATGTCATCTAAGACAAATAAAGTAAAAATAGATTTCTTTGTGTTTTTTTGTACTAGAAACAGTTAACCTCAGTTTAGTTAATAATTTTTTTAAAAATTGGGAGCAGAGTACAGTTGAAAAATGGAGGATGAAACAAAAGTAGGACGTAAAGGCACTAGTGACAAGAGAAAGAGTATCAGACTTCTTCATTTTCTGGTGAGATATGAGAATTGGAGAGAAAGAATAAATGATTGACTAATGGTGAGAGGTGAACTATCCAGCAATTTAGATTAGAATGGCACTAAAAGGGAATGCATACGATGCAATGAAAAATATGAATCAAGAACAATTGAGTTTAAAAGGAGGAGTAAAATAACTCTTGGAGAAATTAGGAAGTGTTTATAAGAGAGAAAGTAAAATGTTAAAAAAGATTATTAGTTTCTTTGAGGTAGAAAAAAAGGAGAGTGAAAGTATGAGAGATTACATAGTTAGATATGAAAACGCAGCAGCTGGGGTGGGACCGTGTGTGGAGGAAAAATGAATGTTAAAATGAAATGGGAGTCATTTGCTGTATGGAGCAAGACCGAATAAAACTGACTTGCATGTAGTATTAGGTGACTATGCAATTGATGAATATAACCATGACAAAAAAAAATTATTCAGAAACATTCCAAAAAACAGATAAGTATAGGCCTAAAAAAACAAGTAGAGCCTTAGCTCAATAAAGATACAGAAAGGTAAGTTTATAAGGGAAGAGAAGAATGAAGAGCTTGAAATTTCAAATGTGTATAAGTGGCGGAAAGAAGAGGGACACATAGCTTAATATTGTCGGAAGAAAGGAAGCAGTTGTTTGATTTGCAAATCAAGAGAATATTGTGAGAGAGATTGCAGAAATGGAAAAATAAAAACAAAAAAACAGAAGTAAAAAAAGTGTTATGGAATAACAATAAAAGAGAATATTAGAATATTGATCTAGAGGCAATAGATGGCATAATATAATAAAACCGTATGCAGAGAATTATGAAGCTAGCAAGTCAATAGCAAATTTACTGCCGGCCTAAATAGATAATAGATATGAAAGGATGCAAGAGACATCCAATAGAAAGATTTAAATTTTGGAAGAGCGAGTTTGAATCAATAGGTATAAAATTCTGTCAGAGTTGGGGTCATAAAAAGTGAACAATAGGAGAACGAAATTATTCGATGGAGAATTCCTTGTTGGATAGGGTCCGTGAACAATGGGTAAAGGCTATGAAGTTTAGTAATAGATACACGAAAATAAATATCATATTTATGAGGAATTTTATAATATTAAATGAAATGTATTAACAGATGGAAAAAATCATTTAAGAATAGAGCTTGTGCAAGAAAGTTAACACGAATTGTGGATTGTGCAAGGATTTGCGGTAGAGATAGAACGTCAATGCTGAAAAAGGATAGCAAACCATCTGTGTTTTGTACATACATAGCGGTTGGGATAAGATATGAAACGCTAATTGAGACACAGTTGCATGAAAGAGAAGGTTTTTTTAAGAAAAAAAAATATAGGCAGAACTAGGAAAGAATTTTGTATTAATTGAAATATATATATATATAGGATATATAGTTATAATTAGTATATAGTATATATATAGTATATGTAGTATTATATAGTATATAGTAGAGTAATATATATATAATATATATATATAGTGATATAGTTATATATATATATATATATAAGTAGTATATATATATGACATATATATAGTTTGATAAAAGCAGCGTAAACGCAGTAGTGGGTGTTTTCTTTATGGTGCTTCAGATTTAATGAGTCTGGTCATTGATTTAGGAAAAATGTGAAACCAAAAAGCGTTTCCCTGGTCATGGTAAACATGGCAACCAACGTATGTGATAAGGAAACAAAACAACCTGTGAAGATGCATAGAGAAATATAAGGAAAAATTGGATTGGGCTATCAAAGGAGCACCAGATAAATTCTTCTCGCAGACATGGAGTAGATTTCAAAACGAAGCATTCAAAAATGTGACAATGTTATGGGATAGATAAAAAAAGTACACCAGCAGAAAGTCCTTGGAGCAATGTTGGAAGTGTTGAGAAAATTGTGGGTTTAATTGCGGATGCATAAGGGAAAGTTGATGGAATAAGACTTTCAGATTGGGATGTAGCTTTGTCATGGACTGTATCAGCAAATTACTAAGATTATTATTTGATGAAGGGCATGTTGATTCATCGCGCAATCAATGTTTTGAATGATGATCTAGATTGTGACTAAGCTTGAGGCAGAAGAAAGGTAAAATTAACAAGTAGGAACGTTGAGGACAGAAAGTAAAATCATAAAAGAGGAAAATCTCTCCACAAATGGAGGAAAAGCTAGAGGAAAGTAGTTTAAACATGAATCAAGAAGAGATTAAAGAGCTTGTGATTAAAAATGTGAAGAGATCATAGAAATAGAAAAGGGCAATAGATATGAGATGAGAGTATACTTTAGAAAGGGAGAATTGAAAAAGGAATGGAGATGGACCTGCAAAAGCATTGGAGACAGATGGATAACAATAATAGTGAAACATGGAGGTACGCTAGAGAAATTGCAAAGCAGTAGCATCTACCCAAGGATATTCTTGAACTACTGATAATAAGATTCGCATTTAAAATGGAAAAAGCAATGAATGAAAATAAGAAGAGGACGATGAAGTGAAAAAATTTGTGAAGATAGACTTGACTATAATAATTATAAGAAATGAAGAGCAGAAAATGGTGAAGGGAGGGAAAAGAGAAGGAAGAGAGATGAAGAAAGACAGAGGGATCAGGCAGAAGGAAAGAAACGGCAAAGAAGAATTGTGAAGTTGAAATTGAGAAATAAATACCATTAATTAAAAGGGAAGGAAAGGTGGGAAATGGTAAATAAAAACAGGAAAAGTTAAATGTCCAAATATTAAGCAGAGCGGGTAAAGCAAAAAGTAATAATTGGAGTGATAGTTACAACATTAAAAATTTAGACAGTGGAGAGGTTAAGTGGATTGAGTTTGAAAAGATGCCTAAAATTGAGGAAACCCTTCTAATTAACTAAAGGAGAGGAGGTATTAAGCGCTAAGATTAAAGAGTTAGATAGCTGGAAAGACAACAGAGTGTATGAAGAGGTTAGGAGAGCAGGACAAAAATTTAGATCCACTGGATAGATTGTTACAGAAAAAATAAAAGATGGTAAAAATATATGCAAAGCTAGGTTAGTAGCAAGGGGGTTGAGGAACAAAAGGGTGAACAAGAATGAAGCACCGACATGTTCAGTCGAAATTCTAAAATTAACTCTGGCTATCATAAATAACTATATGGTTTGAGAGACTGCCAGAGCTTGGTATGACAACATATCAGATATCTGCAAGAATTGTAACGAATATTATATATTTATATGTCTGTAGATTCTAGAAGGGTATTTTGGTTAATACTGTATATGGTTTAAGGTAGAGGGTATAGCGTAGTAAGTGGTAGTGTTAACATATAGAGAGAGGTGTTGGGTGAGAGGTATTAGGATACCGTTTAATTTAGGTTGGTATTTTATTACGTGGGATACTGATTTTAAAATATAATTCGAGGTTTTTTGTGTGATATTATTTCTTTAATTTTCTTAATAATTTAAGGTGTATGGTTTTTTTATTTATTATCCCCTATCACATTCCTTGGAAGGCCATGCCTAACTGACTAATATTTTCTTTCATACTGTACGTGCGCGGCCTTTTAATTTTTTATAAGTAAAGCTCCGCTACAACGTGGTAGTTAGGCCTTGGCTTCTCCACACCACTTATCTTTGATCAGGAAATGCTTAAATGCAGCCTCGGGAGTGGTCGTGATCGCCGTACGAACGGCCCTTCTATACTATTGCAAAAAATGTAGAATCGTTATAGGGGATATCAGACAATGGGCAGTAGATGAATAATGTTTGAGGAGAGACTGGTGATGGCATGTATTAGAAGGGGCAAATTGTGGTTTGCTTGCTTGACTTAAAGAACAAAGATGAAAGGAAGATGGTGAAATGAGTGGTGTGGTGTGGTGTAAATGTGATGGTGTGGAATAGGAAAATGGGAAGGGTAGAAGGATTTGCAATTGCTGATGGACTGAGCTTGTGTAGAGAGCTGTGGTAGATTTTGTGTTGTGAGACTAGAAATTCTAAGTTAAATTTAAGTTTGAAAAGGTCAAAATTTTGTGTGGTTGCGAACATTGCTCGACATATGATCCAATCTAGGGTAATGTTGAAGAGTGGCAATTTTCTGGGATGAATCTGAATGATGTTTTTGGATGGGGTTATAGGAGATTCATTCATGCCACATATCTGCCCACCCCAGGATTTTTTTTTTTACAGTATATGAGCAGTACTCCATACAAGGGGCGATGAGACCTGTATAGCTGGAAGCAACTGAGTAAGAGGAAAAAAAGTCTCTGCAGTCAAAATCAGAACTTCCAGTTTTCTTTGAGGCCACCCTCAGCACCTTGTGACGAGAGGTTTCCAAACATTTTTTTTGTTTATGTAAGGCCCAGTGATGTTTATATTGTCAACAGGCAAGACGAGAGAACCGTCGAAAGAGTTAGGAAAGTTAGAAGGTGTTTTGGAGAGGAGATTTTGTAGAAGTTGTGCTTTTAAGAAATTGAAATTTCACAGGTACGAGACCACAGCATCCTGAGATTCTATCCAGTATCAGTGAGAATAGAAAATTGGAAAGATTAAGACAAGCATGTCTAGAAGTAAGAAGAATGGAGAAGAGTGATTAATGAGTTGAAGAAATGAAGGGTCGAGTCCATCGCATATAGAGTGAATAGAGTTAAGAAGTGAAGGTGAAGATTAATTAATGAAAAGTCGGAATAAAAGTAGAGATAAGACAGAACCTTGAGAACACCACTATTGACAGAAAAGAAGAAGTACCCCATCAACACATCCGATATTGAACAATCTTGAAGAGAAAGATAGACATAAAGTAAGCAAAGAGATGGAGGAAACCTCCAAGGCGGAGAGCTTGGAGGAGCAGTGACCATGCCATACTCGTTTAAATGCCTTTGGGTAATGTCAACGCGCCACCACGCGAATCTTCCTGTATTCTAAGAGCGAAAACATAATTGTTTTAGACAGGAAGTATATGTTGCCAGTAGACCTTGAGCTCCGAAGACGCCTCTGGCGATTGGAATAGTTTCCAGATGGTCAAGAAGTGAGAGTTGAGAAGGGTTTCAAAGATCTTATATAGACTACAAGGAGAGCTATGGAGATAATTAGAAGGATTCGAGGCTTCCTTTATCAGAATAGTTGGACGATTTCGAGCTTCCGAACACTGAGGGAAAGTGCTAGTATTGAAGCATAGAAGATAATAGTTGAACGGGGGTAGGGATAGCACGAAGCACATCCTCCTCAAAAGCTTCGGAGGATAATGCCATTCCGAGCGCCCACCCGTTTCTAACGGTTCATTAGATTTTCAGGGGCCCTGCAACCGATACGAAAGCATGTATCACAGCAAAGCATAGGACACCTGAGAGGAGAATTAGTAGGAAGAGAAGTGCCAGGTAATCGTACCTAGGGTTGCAGTTAGACGTGAAATAGAGGCCGAAAGATTGGCTTTTTCAGTTTTAGAATTAGCAACAGAATCATCAGATCGAAATAAGATGAAGGGAAAGGCAGATATACAGAAGTTGCTAGAATGTTATTGGCAAGAGGCCAGAACAGATTTTCACAGAAAACAAAGGAGTTTAGCGACTTTTCGTTTGATGAAGTCCGCTTTTGCTCAATCGAAGACATGAAAATTTAGCAAGAAGTGGATAGGAGAACGAAGATTTTTCTCAGCGCCGATACGCACTGTTTCTAGCATGAATGGCCGAAGAAACAAGCACGATCGAACCATGGATTATGAGAGAGAAAGATTTAGTTGAAGAAGGAATGAGCTGCTCATCCCATCAACGATTACAGTCGCTCTTATCGTTTTAATCTATTCTCATGCATCTGCAATCAGTCAATTTGTCCTTACTTATTACCTTGGGTAGATCCAATTTTGCTATCTAGTGGCTGCAAATTGGCAACCTTACATTTAAGTCCCTGGGTCTAACTATTTTATATATATATGTATGAGTAACAAGCACTTGAGCTATAAAAATAGTTGATATAACGGCCACAAACATGTCTCCTCATTTCCATCAATAAATACTTTAACTTTTCTATTGTTCATTAATTATTATTATATTATTATTATTATATTATTATTTATTATTTTATTATTATATCTATTATTATTATCGAAGAAAGCTTAAGGTAAATATCAATAGAGATAACTTGTTGTGTATAGCTGAAAAATAATGTATCTCGGGGGTTTGAAGGCCTACTGTAGAGCTACCCTGTTCTAGTACCAGCCTGTATAAGTATGTTGATATGAAATTATCACATTCCTGAGTAATCTATTAAGCGCTGTCGAAGTTTATTATTACGTATCTACTATCACTATTAATGCATCATAAGTGTGATAAGTTGTCAGTATAGATATATTACGTATATAGTGTAATAATGGGTATTCAGTCGACTACGGTCATGGCCGGCAGGGTTAAGTTTTCAGGGGGCACATTTAAGAGGGTTAATTTAATACTATGATATTATTTATTGTATTATGGAGCGTCATATAGAGGTATATAAACATTTGAGAGAGAATGAAGGAACATGAATTGTGTGAGAAATATTAGCTTTTTCAAATTATATTCATCATCATGGCTAAATCATTTATCTCACTCCACTCGATCAACTGTACATATCATATGGTCAAATTAATTCATAAAAGTCCGCATCATATCTGTAATATCACTCTAATATACATAATATATATTCTATGAAGTGTATTAAGTGTTCTACTCTCGCAGTAGATCAGTGATGTAAAAATTATGATTAATTAATTTACCGAGAACTTATATAAGCCTGATTAGAATCACGGTAGTATGATCTATGGTTATATCTGAGTTACTCTAGTGATAAATCGGATGTAGTTATACATCACGTGTTACGATTTATAGAATTATGGGTGGCTTGAAAGAGAATAATTATTATTCGAATTATATATATAAGTTTATAGATATAGAATACATCTCTTTATGGCACGTTAAAAAATAAGATTATCTACTGTAGTTAAGTAACCTAGCTCACCTATACATATATGAGTAGTAGTCCAGTGTATATGTGATTTACACTATGATTTATATTCAGGTATGTACATTGTGATAAGATTATAAGCTCATATTCTTTGATGGTATAATAGTTATGGATAAGAATAATAAATCGAAAGAGGATGAACGAAATAGTGCTAGTGTTAGAGTGCGTATTCGCGAATGATAACTTTCCTGAAGTAATTTAAGTTGAAAATGGCAATGTGAGAATTTATAGATGACATGAATGTATAGGAATTTATTAGAAACAATTTTAATAGAGTAGTGAAAGTAAAGTACTCGGGAATGTATTATTTGATTGTATATACTTTTAGAGTATTACAAAATTTAAAAGTTGATATGTTACTAACTTGTTCTACATCCTTTACAGTAATTAAATCGTTGAATGACATAAATATCTAATTATAAAAGTTTTTATATTTTGACAGTACAGGGCTGTGTGTGCCCGACATTAAGCTCAATTCATAGAACTATGTTGGAAAGGCCAAATAATTGTATGTTTGGATGTATTGTCACTATCCCTGAATGCCGTCCAAGCTTTTTCGTAAAATCTCTGAGGTTAGTGTTATACCTTTAAATGTTATACGTTCTAGGATAATGAAACTGAATTACTGATAAAAATGAATAGATATTTCACTGAGATACATTTAATCCTAATATGTATAAAGTTTACCATGCGAGTACACTGATTAATTGTCTCATCCGGCTCGATGATATTAGGCCGAGTGTTATATGTATGCTTAACACTTTATTAAAGATATCTAGAAATATTAATATCAAAGACCCTGCCTTACAGAGAACTACCTTATGAAGGTAAGTTACAATTAAAATAGTAAAAATCTTTGTAATGAAATTAAGAAACTAAAAATACAATTAATAATCTAAATCCTAATGTTTAAATAAACTGTCTAGTTAATATAGTGTAATTCATTCACTCAATTTGTCCGCTATACATATATATATTATAGCGATTAATCGTGTGATAGTTATCATCATCTTAATATACACCGGTGCTTGTTTTTAAATTTGAGCTTCTCGATTTTCCCAAGTATACATTGATGATCTGTGCTGTTGTGTTATATTCTGTATATGTGTGGTTGTGCATTCGATCTCATTTTGTGTTTGTTTTTGGTTTTTACATCAATTTATGTATGGATATATATATATATAGTGTGCGTGAGAGAGTGCTATAGAGTTATGTAGTATTTAAGAAATATCCTGAAGAAGTGTATAAATGGTGTTAGTAGGACTAGAAGATATGAAACTGGTCAGATTTATTGATAAGGAGAATAATAATAGAGGTACCTCTCCGCTCTCGAACAGCTCTGTATTTATTTCGATTTTTCAATTAACCGAGTCAATTTCTTTACTGTGGTATTGGCTCTCACAGAAAATGAAATACCTGACACTATGCTGATTTGACGGAGTGTTAGGAAGTGATTCTTCCGTATTATAAGATGCGGCCCGATACTTATTCAGCAATTTATATGGAATGCTAAGCAATCTAATTTAGCTGCGTAAATAGTGAATCGGCTTTCATTGTATTTCTTATCTGTTTATACGTATATGTGTATCTGATAATAGGGCTAATTATCATTGAGCATATATAGGTCTCACAATATTTATAGGTATAATGGTCTGTAATTATGTAAGTATAAATTCTAGAATCTCGTGTTTAAGAGATCTATTCAGCTAACTCATTAACGAACCGGTTGAAGTTGAATTACACACCGGTTATGGATCAGTCTCTTTCCCATGCTGAGGAGCAATTTTACCAGGTGAACAGTGGAACTACACGTTGACTTACCGTGGCATTGATAATGTAGGGGAAGGGGTTGTATGTACTCTCTCATTAGGAATTCGTTTAGATATAGTTCAGCTCATACTCTCTAGACACTTTTATAAAGTCAAGAGAAAACTTAGTGAATATTTACATTTTTTTGTATTTGAGACATAGTTCACAGTGGTATAAGAGCTGGAAAGTGAGTCTATATCCTCCCACAATTTGTACTATTTTGTTACGATTAAAGTAGATTCTAATTTCACAAAACACACTCCTTTTACTATTCTCATCATCCAACGTTAAGCATCATACATTCTCAAATAAATAAAGTGTATCACTGTATATGAGTATTAACAAATATATATTACTAGACTGATGACATTGCATAATTTTGGTTGAACTGTCCCACAGCAGCTTCTGTGATGATAGAACTTCCCGGTTTTTCGTAAAAGTTGCACCGATATTGTCTCTTTCAGATTGTGTCAGAGGTATGTAGTGGAAGATATAATTTCATATATTGAGAGATTTTCGCCAATCCTGGACATTTTAATGTCATACTATTTCTAGAGGTGTGACTAGTTTTATCATTTTTCAACTCCTTTAATATTATGTAGGTTTGTCGTAAATTCAGGGATATTAGTAGTGTCATCTTAATCTCTGAAGCTTCTTACTCAGTGTAATCTATGCCCTTGGTGATGACATTGTAATCACCAGTAACATACATATATATTCGATCGACGGCAAAAATTCTCACCTGAAGGATATATTTATACTAGAACTACTTTGGAATATATAGTATCCGAGCTATAGGGGGAAGCTAGCTTGCTGGTAATCACGATTGAGAACGCAGTATTGTAATAACAACTAGCTGTCATCTAAAATAATGTATATATAAGATTATAGAATAAATAGACCCACCTACACAAATTAATACCGTCTATACTGAGCTAAGATTGAGCATTCACATATAGTTAACGCCAGATATATGTTGTCTATAGATTTATAATAGTATACTTTTGGCTACAAGATTATGTAGCGGTAATATATATATATATATATATATAGATCTTCACTATCTATATATATATATATATAATCTAGTTAAGTCTTATATAAGGTTTAGTTATTACTTATAACATAGCGTCCGCTTATATATTTAGAGTGAGGGTACTCTATTTAAGTAAGGCAGTGTCAAGGGTAGTAATATCTACATAGCGGGTGGATTTGGAGCGTCTACAGGAAATAGAGCTGGCCGTGGAATGCCTATCGGTTTGCTGAGTTGTAGAAACAGAACAGGGGGATAGAGAATCCAGGATCGAAGTAATAGGTTTTGTATCACAGAGACACTCTCACACTAGTTATGAGTTACGCGTCTCCTTCTTATACTCACGTGGAGTGAGAAAAAAACTACTATAAGATATCGAAGAAGTAAAAGAGTAATAAGAAAGCTAATATCTATGATATTAGAACCTTCGAGAATCTACGAATAAAGTTGTATGTCAGAATTTACATCATGGAATATATAGCGTATCACTTATTAGATTTTGGTTTCGACAGCGTATTGGGTGTACATGTCATTCATGGAGAACGCTTCAAATAGGAATTATAAGAATAAATTAATATACTTTTTGCCGCTTTTCTAATCAGCAAGTGATTCGAATTAATATAGTTGATCTGTGTAATGTGAAGGACCTACGGCCAAAGAGAGCCTATACCATGCTAGCGAACTGAGACACAGTGGACTGTATCGTGGATATTATGGTTAGCACGTTCTGCTTATTAGGTTCTATAGTAGATGAATTTATTCACTTAGTGACTATTCACGATGAACGATAAAAGTACGCTAAAAGAGGTGATAAGATGTATATAAAATAGGAGAAGAAAGAATCTGTAACAGTAAAGTATCTTTAAATTAGATAAACTTTATATACATAAGAAAAATAATCGCTCTATGAGAACACGCACAGCGATGAAGTCCTATTAGGCTGCTATCATACCATAAGTATATATTATTATATTCTCATATAGAGCGAGAAAAAATGCGACTGGATTACTATTAAATGACGAAACAACAAAAGATCTGTACTTAGCAGGATGTATGGATTCCACTCGATATATATATCTTTATATATAAGAGTCGAGAACGATGTATAAGTGAGTATATCACGCCTACTACAGACATAGTCAACACGTTGCTACTATATATATATATATATTTATTAATACATACATGCGTATCTCGACACATGTTCATCGATCAATTACTAGTTATCGCTGACTACTGAGTGAGAGTGCGGCAGACAACATGTGCGTGAGTGCGATTGATATCTAACGAGTATTGAATACAGTGAATACTGCTCATCTCTCGAACAGACGTGATGAGTTAGACTGGCTCTACAGTTATGATGTGTGAGCACGTATGCGAAGCATAATACTCCAGTAAGTACGTAGCGATAGCTATCGATTTGTATAGGTCTGAACACATATATGCGCAGTTGATGAAGTTAGATGTGTCGCTATTATAGTCCATATGATATAGTGAGTAATGTAGTTATGTCTACTAACATAACGTTTTCTTTAAAGCCTATTTCTTTGACAAGTCTTTTTACCCACAGTTTTTTTTTATTTGTACTTGTATCTATATATCGATATCTATATAGTATAGATTAAATAATTTAGATATATTGATTATTAATATATGCAGAATCGGGTTTCTACTGAGTTCCATCTGATATGGTGCTCACTACCAGTGCAACTCATGTTTCTAGATAGAGGTGCAACACCACATATACGCACTATATATATGACGAGCGAGAGCTATCGATCTTCACTATATCACTCTAGCCTATTCTCACGCACATACAACATCGTATACAGCATATATGGTTATTATACTAGTTAATGAAATGTTTGTGGATGAATAGTGTGGTAATGTATATTCTCTCATACAGTGTAAAGATATGTGTTAACACTCACAGTAGATTATGATCAAAGTGCAGAATGAACCACGGTGGTGTAGATGAGAGATCGCACTCCGCCTACTTATTCCTTTATCTATATATATTAGATAATGTCTTATTGATTGATGTGAGTGCACTTGACAGACGACACACCTGTGAACTCCAATGACACGTAGTGAGGCGGTTGTGTGTCGTGTGATGCGACAATGAGATATATAGAGCGTGATGAAGCATGTGTGTAGTGTGTGATTTGTTTTTTATGCGTATATATAATGATGCTGTTAATTTCTAAGAAGGTCATATGTGAGACTTGATGATGGCTTTAAACTCCCATCACTAATCTATAAACGCTCAGACAGTGCTCATTCTACACTTCTGCTCTTCGACTGAGAGAGAGAGAGTGAGCGACCTCTTTATTCATATATACGAGAAGACACTGTCTTGACCTTTCCTGGGAGCTGTTGTAAGTTGTATATTATATATATATATAGCATATAGCGAGCGAGAGAGAGTGATGAGAGTTCCCAGAGAGTGTGAGAGAGCGGCACACACTATATACATATATAATAGATCAGAAGAGCGGTTGACTACTCATCTCTATCATTCAACCAATTGATGAGAGCGGAGTGTGCTGTCTGAAACCATGAGTGAGAGAGAGAGTGTTATATCACAACATCAATAATACTGTAGTGAGAGGTATATTATGCATCATATACATACAGATCACACACACATATTACATTATAACGACAAAGAAGACAGAAGGAGAAGACTCTCCTTCGCGACCTCTGCGGCGCAATTTGGTTTAGCCTCAAGAGAGCGCGAGAGCGACGCTCGTATACCGATGTGCAAACGCATGATGTATGAATAACTTCTCGAGGTTTCATACATGTTCTATAGCGAGTGACTCACTCACTTACACGTCGTGTGTGAGTGAGTGAGTGAGGCAGTTGGTATATTACAGACATAGGTGCTTGTCACATGGTACCATGAGTAGAAAGAGTAAAACCATACATATTCATATATATTGTACAACATGTGCATTATGTATTATCTGGATCAACTGTTATCAACTCAGGAGGAGTCGAATGATAGTGCTATACACAGCCACCTGTGCCCATCATAAGCATTCATATATTATTTTATTTTTGATATATAATCATTATATTCAAGAAAGCAAGCTACCTGCAGCCCAACTACTACAGCACATGAAGTCAAGTCATGCTAAGAGTAGTGTAAAACCAAGAGTTCCCTGGATAATAGAGGCATGTGGTATGTACAGAGTATTGTATTGTGTTTAGCTGGCTTGCAGGGAAAAAAGTGGACAGAATTATACATAATTTTATATAAAGATACCTAACACATTTAAACATTACTAAATCAAATTTTCATTAGTAAATTAGTACCAACATAAGTAAATCATTAGTTAAATTGATGCATGAGTATACATTTAAGTGACCATCCATCGTAAACTTTACTTCAGCGTTTTTTTTTTTATAGCATTTTCTATTTTTAAATTTCCTATGTGTTTATTTTTCATTTATTTTTTTATTGTTTTAGTTATGTCGTTTTTATTTATTTTATTGATTTGATAGATTTTTGATTTCAGATTAATATTCCAGAGAATAAGTAAGTACAGTCTTTCCCATATCAACTTGTTAGAATTATGTGAAAGGTAAGTAATTCAGATCAGTTTGTGTATTTGTTGTATAAATTTAGTCATTTAAAAAAAATAGAACACCAAACATTAATATCGTTTGTATGTATTGATGTATTGTGTTCAAGAATATTAGAATTTTATTGAACAAAACCATTTGTTCTTCATACTATTAACTTAAATTTATTTATTTTCGGGTATACTCGATTGGTGTAGACATAACATAAGGGAGGTTCTTCACCATTCCCCTACTTCTTGTAAAAGGTCGTAAATCAAGTCTTTCCCCTTCATCCAGGGTACAAGTTCCGCACGTAAGTCGCACTGTCATTTGCCTTCTCACACTTTTTGTCCATCGTCGCAAGAGATTTGTGTCTCCAATATGATGGGGGATGATGTCCGTTTGGAGAATCTTCCTTTTTTCCTATGGGGCTAAATTCCCTTAAGATCATTTAGATCTTAGAGCCCAAGTTTTCGGAAATACAGGGCTCTTTCAACAGGAAGACGTTCCCGGTGAAGCGACGGGGTTAACAAACGATAGATTTTGAAGTGGCAATCCTCAAACGACTTAAATGTCCAGATCTTGCCACTCCTCATGGAAGTCTGTAGTTTTTACACTCTCATTTATATTCTCTCATCAACACTTGATTCCTCTCTTCCATCTGGAGTAATCCACTTCATGATTGACGGTTATATTGGGATATTGTTTTTGGACTTATTCCCGGGATGTGATACTGTCATTGTTAAAATCCAATGAAGTTCAGTACGGCGCTCCCATTCTCCCACTCCATACCGTACCTCCCAAGAACGTTGGCTTTCTGTTATCCTTTCGTTAGAGAGAATGAGCTGGCGATGGTGTGCGGAGCAAACCTATTATTATTAGTGTGTGCTAGTGCTGTCGTCGCGAATCCATGTCTGTTAAGCGAAGGGAAGGTGAATTTCACTTCCCGGGGGGTGGACAGACCCCTCTTTCGGAGTGCGAGTGACATCAGTCTGTCATCACACCAGATGGAGAGTGTATACGCAGAAAACGGTAATACATATACATATATCAATCATATAGAGCGCAGAGCAGGTGAGTGTGTGATTATATATTGTGTGCATGACGTGACGTTATATCTGTGTTATTTGCGTGCGTGAGTGTAAATGTGCACATTTATATTCTTTAGGATATGTATTCTGAAAAATGGTTCCTTTCTGTATATATATATATAATAGATTATCTAGGCCAAACGATCGGAGCGAGCACAGTTTCGTGAGAGTGCATATATATTATATATTATACTAATAATCTTCTGGTGCGAGGAGAGTGGCAGAGAGGTGGCGCTTTAGCGGTAGTGGTGAGTCATGGCTGTCGGGTGCGCTGATCTCCGAGAGCGAGAGGAGTGGTGCGAGAGAGGGAGTGAGTGAGTAGTGAGAGTGTGTGAGTGAGTGTGTGTGGGGTGTGTGAGGTGCCAACATCAGCCACCAAAGCTCATACATCTTCGGAAAGAGAGAGCGAGTGGTATATTACTCCAGCATGTTTTAGCAGTAGTTAGTCTATAGTGATACCGGAGCTAGAGTTATTGTCATATGCATCTAGCATCCGTATAGAGAGAGAGAGTACTCAGACGTCGAGTATGAGACTACGTCATAGTGTCCTGACACCTGCGGATAGTGTGTGAGAGCTCAAGTGAGAGGAAAACAACATACGTGCCATTCAACTACATATCACTCGGGTGTCAGGTGAGCGAAGAGACGTTCCGGAGGCGCGTACCGTTAAATTTAAGGCGGGTACTTGGGGACGGTTGCGCTCTGAGTGAGTGAGAGTGCTGTTGAGCGAGTCGCCCGTGTTGTCGTACGTGTTATATTATTATCTCAACTCTTGTGCGTGCGCTGCCGAGATTTGAGGAGTATGAAAACAGCTGAATGGGGCTTAATACTGGAAGGTAAAAAATCGAGGATGGGACCTATATTCTCTTATTATATTCTCTATGAATAGGTGTATTTATAGATTAAAAGAAGCAGCCCATTCTTCATCCCACTTCGTGGGCCGTTCAAAAACCAGACATTTTAATATTTGAGTCAAACTACGGTTAAAGCGTTCGCTCACACCGTTACTGGCAGGATGTAAAGGAGAAATGCGTATATGTTTAACGTTGTGTCTCTGCATCACTTGTTGAAAAACCTGGGACGTAAATTCGGTGCCATTATCTGTGAGGATGCGATTGGGGACCTTTGGTAAAAACGGGAGGATTTGATGTTCAAACTTGTATGAAACGGTCATACTGGACTTATCCTTAATTGGCACAACCGCAACCCACTTAGAGAAATGATCGATCAGGACCAAACAATACTTGTGCCCTTTGGTCGTTTTTGGGAACTGTAATAAGTCCATGGCACACAAATCGAATGGAGATTCGGCCAAGATTTTCAACATGGGGGGAGTGACATTGGAAGAAAAAGTCTTCTGTACCTGACAGACAGGACAGCAACGTACGACATCTGATATCACCTGATTGGCACGTGGGTGCCAAAAATGTTTGTAGACTAATTGTAGTAACTTATTCCTGCCGATATGGGCACAAGAGACATGCAAACCCAGGACTATATGCATTAATAAATTTAACGATATTAAATACAACGTGTTTCCGTTTTTCGTGGTATAATATAAGATATCATTTATAACCGAAATTTGTTTTTGGTAAGTCTGATATAATTTTGGCATTTGTTTCCAATCAACACTACGTCCATTACCTCTAAAACCTCGTAATAATGTCTTTAACATTCTATCGTTTGCCTGGTCATATAACACATCTGAATCATTAATATTAGAGTCCATTACCGTGATATTTTTTACCTTAATCATTTGGGCTGACGCCAATGTTTTTTTAGAGGATTGTATGCCCTCAGCGACTACAATCAACTCTTCCTCTTCTCCTTGAACATAAATGAGCTGACGACGGGCTAGATCCGGTAAGAGATGATTATCACACAGGGCTGTAGTTCCCAATATAAATGGGTGTTCTTCCATGTATTGAGAAGGTACTATAAAAAATACTGATGGATGTGTAATGAATCCTTTTGGGAATTTTAATCTCAGTTCCACACATTGGTCTATCTTTATTCTTTCTTTATTCCCAAAACCACAAATGGCCTTAACCCCCATTCCAGCGGAAGACATTAGAGGTTTCGTTTTTCCCAACAGTGGGATTATGTCAGCACTTATTAAGTTAACCCCAGCCCCACTGTCCACCAGGCACTGGTAAGATGGGGAACGTAAATCATCCAGAGTAACCTGGACTATTAGCGGTTCTACGTCCGCCTGACACAAATTTATCATTATTATCATCTCCTCTTTCTCATCTTGATAATTATAACAAGGTACATTCCTCGTTCTTGTCTCCTCGATATTTTCCACCATCTTATCTTTTTCTTCTATTGAAATATCTATATTGAGGACGTCCAAGGGCGAGTCAATTTCTGTGTCCACCACGAGTTGACTCACTCCCGTGGGGTTCTGTAGTTTTCCGATCTTTTTGATTCGTCTGTACCACGACACCGACCCTCCAGATGCGACTTTTCGCAATTCTCACACGGGTCCAACCTTTGACGAGGTGGTAGTGGATATTCATCACCTCTGGGTGGTGGTGAAACATCTCTTTCCCATGATGACTTACCTACTTCCACTTTTCTTATCGCCCCAGTCGTTCGCTCTCGAGGCATTCTTTCCATTTGCTCTTTATTGTGTTTAGGGGGTGTTCGATTCGGACATTTGATCCCCGGATGAGGACCATTACAAAACGGGCAAGTCACTCTACTATAGTTTTGAAGAGTGGGAGGAGGTGGTCGGTAATATTTACACTCAGTCCGCATGTGCCCCTCCCTTTTACACAAACTACAAATTCCCAGATACAGGTAACATTCTTCCATGTTATGTCCTGTTTTTTCACAATAATTACAAATCCTATTACGTCGATCAGCGTAATCCGTACGGACATTTCCAGAAGCATTTGTTTGTGGACTATCTGTTTGGTGGTTACTTCGTCGATAGAAACGACTTCCCCGATTCTTGTCGGGGGAACCACGATTCGCACTTGTGGAGGTACGATTTTTTTCTTGCATTCGTTGTTTGGGATCTTCTTTCTCTTGCAACACCTCTGTCCAATTTGGGTAGGTGGTATCTATTCTAATAACAGATTCGGTAGATTCATTTAAATCTACTTTTGTTGTTTCTGCTCTTTTATCTTGACGATGTGATGGTGAAGTCTGACTCTGGTATACATCTTCCTTTTTCTCCAAGGAGTCGGCAAAACTCACCATTTTTTCCCAAGAAATTCGGTGAACACCGTCTAGATCTTTCATTTTTATATATTGTTGGACAACACTTTCAATATCAGGAGGTAAGCTGCATAAAAATGCAGTCCGGAGCGAATCGTGCTCCCTCATATCAATTCCTCGATATGCCCTTCTTGCCAAACGCTCTAACCTTAATGCGAACATACGGATACTTTCGTTCCGTTGTCGTCGTGCCGAATGGTAAGCCTGCATTCGATGTTCTTTTTTCCGTTTTTCCTCGTCCTCAAACCATTCAATTAAGGTATTCCGGACCGAGAAATAATCACGGTCATCTTTGGTTAATAACCGAAACAATTTGAGAAAATGGCCTTCTAATTGCCTACCCAATAACCGAAGCCACTGATGGAACGCGTTAGGGTAGTGAAGCTCACAGTAGGCTTCAAAGTCTTTTAAATACATTATTAAGTCTTGTTCTGTCTCATACCTGTATTTTCCAGGCTCTACCACCTTCAGCTTTTGAGAGTTTTTTAATAACTGAGCTAATAATATAATAGCTTCTTCCAATAACGAAAGGCGGTGTCTGTGTTCATAATCTGGATCAATATCTTCTTCCTGTTTTTCCCTTCTGGGTATCAGTTGTTGGTTTGATTGTCTCGCAGGTCTCATTGGTGGTTGTTTTAAACCTTCATATCTCTCATTTCTATTACTTTCTGATTCCCTTTGTTGCTCTTTTATTCTACTCTCGTATTCTCTATCTTTATTAAATATTTTATTCCCAGGTGATTCACGATTTCTCAATCCATAATCCCTAGGCCCATTTCTTTCATTGTCTGACCTAAAAGGCCTTGGTGAACTTGAACCATGGAAATTCTCTTCATTCATATCATGGTTATAGTATGGTCGTTGTGTTTCACGGCAAGTATTTCCTACATCACTCACAGAATCACTCTCACATGACAGGTCATTCATTTCATGCATGCGTGTTTGCTTTGCTTTTCGTGAGTAAGGTCTTTCTGTTTTGACTTCTTCTACCTGATTTCGAAATGATAGAAAAGCCTTCACTCTATCTTTTTCCTTTATTAATTCGTTATTTAATTCACTTAATACGGGTATCGGAATGAAAGTTTCTTTTCTCCGGGCTCCCGTCTCAATATGTACATGTGGGTTTATTTCACTCTCCCTTTCACCCGATTCATGCAATAACACTTTTTTCACATCTTTTCCATACAATTTGGATAATCTTCTATACTCATTCTTTCTTTTAATGGTCCTACTTGAATGTCTGAATCAGACTTACGCCTGACCGTAACAGTACGTTCAGGTGCTTCAGCCATTGTTTTTGTAGGTGATTTGTTTAGATAAATTGGAATTTTGGACTTAGAAAACCTAAAACGAAGTGTAAACCGTTGTAATGTATAGGATGTGAACCGTCACAACCCGGCGCAACGCAGTGAGCAGGAACCTTTTCAGGTCCCTGTTCGGGCGCCAATTTTAATATTTGTGAGTATATGTTGCGGCAGGGTAACAGACTGGGGGAAAGAATCCGACGAAGAAAGTCTTTAAAGAAACCCAGTTTGTAGAGTTACCCTCCTTTCTTTACTCTAGATGAAAAACCAAGACGAAAAATAAAAAAGAATGAAATAAAATTTGTAATGAATTAGAACCTTAAATTTACGAATATTGAGATATTTACCTCGGATAGCTATCACTTTAGGATGTTGTTCACAGCAGTTCCAACATGAGAAGCAAATAGCATCAGAATACTTTTTCTAATCCAAGTCGCAAATGTCTGTGAGGACCCGGAAAGGCCTATCCACTGAGAATGCTTACGGGTTGTGATTGGGTTCGAAGCGGTTTGGTTCTATATATTAATCACTTTCATCACATACGTAGAAATGTAAAAAATGTATATAAAAAGGAGAAGAAAAGAAATTTGTAAAGTAGTATTTAATTAGAAAACTTTATATACAAAGAATAGTTATGAAGACACTACTAGGTGACAAGATATCAAAAGATATTTACTTATGAGGTAAATAACAGAAAAAATTACTGGATCACTATTAAATGACGAAACAACAAAAGATCTGTACTTAGCAGGCAGACAACAGAAAATTACTTGGTCACTACTAAGTGACGAAACGACAAAAGATTTAGTAGTCCAACAGAATAGTCACAACAGTGTGAATAACAAAAATACTTATATACATAAATTTAAGGCACACATTTGCATTAGTATTTTCTATATTATAATCGGAAAAATCTTATTCAGTTTAAGTTTAATAATTGGTTTTACAAAAATAGACATTTATTTAGGCACTACCAAGTGACCAGAATATCACAGCCAAGATATAAAATATCACAGTCTATATTTATTATATTTTAGTAAGCTAAGACTATTTTATATACAGTAAACGTTTTCTTTAAAGCTATTTCTTTGACAGTAAGTTTTTTTATTTGTACGTTTTTTCTTGCTACTATTTATTGATTATTTGGCAGATTACTTATCTTATATCTATTTTTGGTTTCAGATCAAACTTCGTTAAGGACATTGGATGATTTTTCAGCAAGCTA
Source organism: Trachelipus rathkii (assembly GCA_015478945.1). NCBI lineage: Eukaryota > Metazoa > Arthropoda > Malacostraca > Isopoda > Trachelipodidae > Trachelipus > Trachelipus rathkii. The sequence continues at coordinate 34,328 of JABUQX010029755.1, forward strand.
GTTTAAGCCTAGAAATAAGACCTACATAAGAGAGTAGTATTGAACTTTAATTTTATTTCTTTTTCAGATCAAATTGACATAATATATTTTACTCACCCCAGCCGGTTATATCTAAATTGGATGGGGTCTTCTTAAGTTTTCCTTAATATCTTGAATTATGGTTTTAATAATTCTTATTGATTGATTGATTTGATTGACAGAAGACAACTGTGAATATACATTTAATTACTTTTTTTTTTCTTTATACTTAAGAATATCATTAGAGAACATTATTCATTTTTATTCATTTGTATTTTTATTCTTATATTTTATTTATTTTAAATGATGCTTTAATTTCATTAAAAGGTATTTTTATTGTATTATTTTAAATCATACTAATTTATAAAGTACTTTAGTTTTAACTTTGATATAGATTGAATAAGACAATTACCTGAGCGATTCCGCTGCTATTGTTTTCTCACAAAACTTCAGATTCCGTAAAAGGATTTATACTGACGTTGATAAATATCTTAAACTCCTTCTCATTAGTCTCATCACAAATATCATAATTAAACAAACAAAAATTCATAAACATATACCTATCATATTAATATTCAAAAATTCATAATCATATTTCTCTGAAACATATAAAATCTTTAGTAGCATCAGATTAAATAAATGTAAGATTTCAGCA
>JABUQX010029755.1:40000-43498 GCA_015478945.1 Trachelipus rathkii
TAAATTGTCCATATAATATAGTATCATATATATTTATATATATATATATATTTATATATATAATATATAATTAATATATTATATATATTATATATTATATATATATTATAAATAAATAATGTCACTTCTTCCTAAATTTTGAAAATAATTTTTTTTCTTTGAACAGCCCGACCATATGAAATATAAATTTATTCACAACATTGTTCTTAAAAATAAAACTTCATAATAAAAATGGAACTAAGCCGAATGTCCTAGATCCGATTTTATTTATTTAAAGCAGAAAATAAGCTCTCAACATTCACTTGAGTAGGAGGCAAAGCTGTAATTTTGTGTGCAAGCGGCATCTTCTAAAATCTTAGGATCGCACAAGATTACGTCGTTACCTGTTAACTTTGATTTCCGGTCGATTTTTCATTATTCCATCTAATGACTAATGGAATTCTACCTTTTATTTTTCTAGAAAAGATTTAGGTTGAAAATGGTCTTTTACTAGTAATTGTCTTTTTAGTTTTTTCAATCACTTTTCTGCTGCTCCAGATTTTTCCGCTTATCTGTCAAATTTGACTTCTTAATCTTCATCTGACAAAATTCTATAAGGGAGGATTCCTGAAAATGCTGAACTATCTGACTCCGACTCAGATTCTGTTTCGATACGTGTTATTCTTTTAAAGTCCTAGTTTTTACAAAGAGCACTCTAGCTTTAAAATATCAGATGTTCAGTTCTGAGAAAGATTCTAAATAAAGATTGCCGACAAAAGTATTTTAATTATCAAGCAATACATTCTTTCCTTCTTTTCTTCAAATGGTATGAGATATCCTAAATTTTGTTGTTGCTTAAAAAAAATTCCTGCAGTCAAGTCTTCTGATTGAATATTTTTTGTTGTATAAGGTATGGGTGTTTTAAATTCTCGAGGGGTTTTCAGATTGTTTCCACTGACTGTCGAGAAGAGAAAGTTTCAGAAGTACCGGCAGCCCATTATACTACTAGTAAAAATCTTTTAGTTGCAGGAAGCGCTTTAGAGCATAAGACTTACTTCCCCAAATTGTCTCTTGACTAAAGTTGTCAATTTTTGCAGCTTGATTCTTAAGACTTCCCATTATTTTGGGGACGTGCTACTTTTGCTATTTTGTCCTCGCCCTGCTTAATAAGATGTTGCTGTATGAGTATTGTGGAGCACCATACGCACTGCTAACTGTAATAATGAAACTTCCATGCTCATGTGTGCAATGTTAACGTGTTCCGAACATAGTCTTTTCATAGTTTTTATCAAATTCTTCATTCTGAAAACAAACTATTATTTTTCGTTTTCGCATGCAATAAAATCAAAAAATCACATTTACCAGCTTTCCTATTTCTTACCCTCAATTGTCCTTATTTAATTTTCAATCGTACTGATCATGTTTGATGCGTTAATCCGTAACTAAGCAATTATCTTGTCTCTGTTCATTTCGAATTCTTTTAAAGAGTTCAGTAACAAAACTTCTTTGATATATCTCGCTGAAATGTTGAGATTTTGTTTCTTACTGCTAACGTTTTCGAAATATTGTTTTTTATCTTCGTCCAATATATAGTAATTATGACAAAATAATTTAGCTTTGCCATGTGTAAGTATCCATTTTTAAATGCACAAGCGTCCCTTTATGCAATTTTTTTTAAGCTTATTTTTTTTAAGTTCTTTTTCCTCTAAAACTATTTTACAAATATTTTCCAGTCTAAAGGACTTCCAGTTTCGAATCCATGTCTCCACACACCGTCCTTTAAATCATGGTCTTGCTAGAAAACATAATGGAACAATATCTTTAACAACCATGTATAAACAATTGTATTTTGAATTTTCACTTAACATAGACAGAAAAAAGTTTTATGGCAACTGAAAAGTTTTTCCTCTTTGTATCTGAGTTTTGAAATTAAAGGTTTATCCTGATTACCTTTTACTTCACCTTTCTTTTTAACAATGGCAGCAATGTCTGATAGCGTTTTAAATGTCACATTAATTTAAAGAATCCAGTAGATGCATTGTGACCCCACGAGTAACTGGTGGTGCGGTAAACTATTTCATGCATGATCGAACAGACTGTTTCTCATCAACTGTGGTAACTATTTCATATTGACAAATGAAAGTATTTTTATCTTCAGAGTGAGTATATATTCAAGTACATGAGATGTTTTCGATTTTGGTTTATTTGACATGATTTTTCTAAGGATATTATACTTAATTAATTAAAGTTATCTATAGAAGTACAGAACCTTTCTTATTATTTGAATAATAAATATAACATAAGCAAATTTCTGGAAAAAAGAGAATATATAATATATATAAAATAATATATTATATATATATATATATATTATATATATATAATATATATTATATATATATATATTATATATATATATATATAATAATATAATATATTATTAATATATATATAATATATACATATATATATACTATTATAATATATATTTATATATATATATATATATAATTATATATTATTATATATATATATATATATATATATATATATATATATATATATATATATATACATATACATATACATATATATATATATATATAACTATAATATATATATATATATATATATAATATATATAATATATATATTATATATATATATAATATATATTATATATATATATATAATATATATATATATATTATATAATTGAGAATGATTGGAATATAAGAATTGGAGGTGATCTCAATTATTAAGATATATATTATATATATACTATAATATATATTATATTATATATATATATATATATATATATATAAAATATTATAAGTACTATATTATATATATATATATATAATATATATATATATTTTATATATATATTTATATATATCTATCTATATATAAAAATAAATTTTTAATTTTATATACTTAATATTAAAAAAGTAATATAATTGGAAATAATTAATTTTATCCCTGTAATTATGAAATATATTTAATAAAGTATATAATATATTTATATATATTTATATTATAGTATATATAATATATATATATATTATATATATCAATATATATATATATATATATATATATATAAATAACACTCTGTAGTAATAAAATAACATAATTACTTAAATTGTATTTGCCGGAGCCCCGGAGCAGCCTCTTTTTTTGCGACTCCGATTCCGGTTCGGCTCCGGCTTCAACTACCGATTCCGCCTCCGACTCCGGCTCCGGCTCCATCATCAAAAAAGTTTTCCACTCCGCTCGCTCCGGCTCCGCTCAGTCCCCAAAAAGTTTCGCCTTCGCTCCGGCTCCACCCAATAACCTTGCATGGGGGGGGGTGCTCCACGGCTTCGGCCCTCCAGGTTCCGGCTTCCGCTTCCGGCAGCCCTGCTCAGACTAATATAGAACATGCCCTCCCCGCATGTTCGTCAGCACTATCACAATCCAACTTAATATTGCAAGTCACAAAACACTGCCCTTAGAATCATCACTGGATGTACT
>JABUQX010029756.1:2500-5000 GCA_015478945.1 Trachelipus rathkii
TAAAACACCATACTTTACATACAAAAAATATCAATCAAAGACTTGACTGCAGGATATTTTTCTTTATAGAGAACGGATTTGTAGCAAATCAAAATAAATTCCATGAAAAGAAGAAAAGAATGTTACTGATAATAAAATACTTTTATGGCACATCTTTATTAGAATCTTTTCAGAACTGAGACTCTGCTAATTTAAACGCTAAGGAGTTGTTCTTTGGTAAACTAGGACTTAAATTTGATAACACTATCGAACGGGATTCTGAAGTCAGAGAGCTCATAGTTTCAGCAGTTTTCAGGATCCTCCCTTGTAGAATTCTTGTCAGACTGAAGATGAAGAAGTCAATTTGACAATAATGGGAAAAATTGAGCATGCAGAAAGTGGATTGAAAAAACTAAAAAGCAATCTACTAGTAAAAGAATTCAACCTACAATATTTTCTAGAAATAATAAAATTGTAGAATTCCATATAGTCATTTAGATGGAATAATGAAATCTGACCGCAATCAAGTTAACAGTTAAGAGGCAATCAATTGCTATCCAAAAAATTTGCATGAAGAGGCCGTTTGCACAGATACAACTTTACCTCCCACTCATATTAATGTTGAGAGATTTTCTTATTTAAAAATAAATAAATCGGATCTAAGGACCTCGTTATAGGAGATTTTAATTAATGAAGTTATTTTTTTTTAAGAAAAATTGTTTTGAATAAATTTATATTACATATGTCGGGCTGTTCAAGAGAAAATTATTTTAAAATTTAGGAAGAAAGTGAATTGAATTTATTTATATATATATATATATAATATATATATATATATACTATATATATATATATATAATATTATTATATATATATATATATTAAATATATTATATATGGACATTTTATAAGAGTTTGACTCCGTTAATATTAGTTAGGTTAATTTAGGTTGTTAGGTTAGGTTAGGTTTCGGTTTAGGTCCCTGCTAGTATTTAATGTATTTACCCAAAAATTATTAAAATAACGATAAATTAATTATTGATTTTCGCTCTGGAGCACGCTTATAATAGCCCTATCTAGTACTATATATATATATATATATATATATATATATACCTTATATATATTATATATATATAATATATAATATATATTATAATTATATATATATATTAATATATCTAATATATATATATGTTTGCAATACAATTATTTTATATACTGTTCAAGCTCATATATCCACGAGGAATTTATTTTAAACTTCCAGGCATGATATCTAAAATATGATTTTTATCTTTTTAGAAGAAAATAAAATAATAAAATTATATTACGTAACTGTTCAGTCAGTTCAAAGAGGAATCTATATAAAATTTAGGGTGAAAGTGAATGATTCCTTTTCTGTATTTTTCTTAAAATTTTTTAATTATTATAAAATATTTTCTAAGTTTAAATTCTAAGTTAATAAGATGTCATTAACAAACATTTAATTTCATCATACCCTCAAAATTTTGTATCAGAATTAATGATTTCATAACTGTAAATGGAGAAGGAATTATAATAGGGTCGGAGCCCGGAGCCGGGAGTCGGAGCCGAACAATTTTAAAATGCCGGACCGTGAGCCGGAGTAAGAGCCGTTAGTTTTTAGAATTTGGAGCCGAGCCGGGAGTCGGAGCGGGTAATTTTTAAAATGCTTGAGCCGAGCGATCGGAGCCGGTGATTTTAAAATGCTGGAGCCGAGCCGGAGTCGGAGCCGAAAAAAAATTTGCCGGCTCCACAGCCCTGGTTCTGAGGAGTTGTTTGTAGATTGTGGTAAGGGTGTGCTTTCTGTCGCTGAAGTTGTGTTGGGAGAGAGTCGGAGGGTTGTTAATTTCCATTTGGTTGAGGAGTAATTTGTCTAGTGGCGGAGAAAAGTCATTATGTGTGTCGAAGTGGAGTTCTAATATTTGGGGGTTTTTGTCTTAGCGGAAGGGGGTTGTTGTTCAAGTAGACTATTGGTGGAGTGAGGATTGGTGGCGGTCAGTAAGTTATGGAGGGTAATGGTAGGATTGAAGGGGGGAAGCTGTCCATTCTATTTGGTGATTAGCCAAAGTTTCTAATAATTGTGGTATTCTTGGTGTGCTGGGTGGCTGTGTTTCAAGTTGATGTTGGGAAATGAGACTGATGTCGTCTGCGTACAGTAATTAGTTTTGGTGGAGTTGGTTGGTAGGGGTGGCAGATCTGCTGTAAAAGAGATTGGAAGAGAATGGAGAGAGATGGCCGCCTGTGGTACGCCATTTTTGCAAGTTGATGAGTGTGAGAGGGTGTTTTTATGGAGGACTTGGCATATTATTGGTAAGGATTTGAAAGGCCACTTTTTGTCTTGTTTTTCTAGGGGGATTGAATTTTTGTATAAAGGATATTGTGGGACAGTGTCAAAAGCTTTTGGTTATGTCGATGGCTGTAGTAATGGATCGTTGTGATGGGATTGGTGAAGCATTAATTATGTGTTGTTGAGGAGTGAGGCTGTTGTTTTGGTGATCTG
>JABUQX010029756.1:10000-20000 GCA_015478945.1 Trachelipus rathkii
GGTAACTCTACAAACTGGGTTTCTTTAAAGACTTTCTTCGTCGGATTCTTTCCCCCAGTCTGTTACCCTCCGCAACATAATACAGAAAAAAAAAAATAAAAAAACAAATATGAAATGGGCGCCCGAACAGGGACCTGAAAAGGTTCCTGCTCACTGCGTTGCGCCGGGTTGTGACGGTTCACATCCTATACATTACAACGGTTTACACTTCGTTTTAGGTTTTCTAAGTCCAAAATTCCAATTTATCTAAACAAATCACCTACAAAAACAATGGCTGAAGCACCTGAACGTACTGTTACGGTCAGGCGTAAGTCTGATTCAGACATTCAAGTAGGACCATTAAAAGAAAGAATGAGTATAGAAGATTTCCAATTGTATGGAAAAGATATGAAAAAAGTGTTATTGCATGAATCGGGTGAAAGGGAGAGTGAAATAAACCCACATGTACATATTGAGACGGGAGCCCGGAGAAAAGAAACTTTCATTCCGATACCCGTATTAAGTGAATTAAATAACGAATTAATAAAGGAAAAAGATAGAGTGAAGGCTTTTCTATCATTTCGAAATCAGGTAGAAGAAGTCAAAACAGAAAGACCTTACTCACGAAAAGCAAAGCAAACACGCATGCATGAAATGAATGACCTGTCATGTGAGAGTGATTCTGTGAGTGATGTAGGAAATACTTGCCGTGAAACACAACGACCATACTATAACCATGATATGAATGAAGAGAATTTCCATGGTTCAAGTTCACCAAGGCCTTTTAGGTCAGACAATGAAAGAAATGGGCCTAGGGATTATGGATTGAGAAATCGTGAATCACCTGGGAATAAAATATTTAATAAAGATAGAGAATATGAGAGTAGAATAAAAGAACAACAAAGGGAATCAAAAAGTAATAGAAATGAGAGATATGAAGGTTTAAAACAACCACCAATGAGACCTGCGAGACAATCAAACCAACAACTGATACCCAGAAGGGAAAGGCAGGAAGAAGATATTGATCCAGATTATGAACACAGACACCGCCTTTCGTTATTGGAAGAAGCTATTATACTATTAGCTCAGTTATTAAAAAACTCTCAAAAGCTGAAGGTGGTAGAGCCTGGAAAATACAGGTATGAGACAGAACAAGATTTAATAATGTATTTAAAAGACTTTGAAGCCTACTGTGAGCTTCACTACCCTAACGCGTTCCATCAGTGGCTTCGGTTATTGGGTAGGCAATTAGAAGGCCATTTTCTCAAATTGTTTCGGTTATTGACCAAAGATGACCGTGATTATTTCTCGGTCCGGAATACCTTAATTGAATGGTTTGAGGACGAGGAAAAACGGAAAAAAGAACATCGAATGCAGGCTTACCATTCGGCACGACGACAACGGAACGAAAGTATCCGTATGTTCGCATTAAGGTTAGAGCGTTTGGCAAGAAGGGCATATCGAGGAATTGATATGAGGGAGCACGATTCGCTCCGGACTGCATTTTTATGCAGCTTACCTCCTGATATTGAAAGTGTTGTCCAACAATATATAAAAATGAAAGATCTAGACGGTGTTCACCGAATTTCTTGGGAAAAAATGGTGAGTTTTGCCGACTCCTTGGAGAAAAAGGAAGATGTATACCAGAGTCAGACTTCACCATCACATCGTCAAGATAAAAGAGCAGAAACAACAAAAGTAGATTTAAATGAATCTACCGAATCTGTTATTAGAATAGATACCACCTACCCAAATTGGACAGAGGTGTTGCAAGAGAAAGAAGATCCCAAACAACGAATGCAAGAAAAAAATCGTACCTCCACAAGTGCGAATCGTGGTTCACCCGACAAGAATCGGGGAAGTCGTTGATCTATCGACGAAATAACCACCAAACAGATAGTCCACAAACAAATGCTTCTGGAAACGTCCGTACGGATTACGCTGATCGACGTAATAGGATTTGTAATTATTGTGAAAAAACAGGCCATAACATGGAAGAATGTTACCTGTATCTAGGAATTTGTAGTTTGTGTAAAAGGGAGGGGCACATGCGGACTGAGTGTAAATATTACCGACCACCTCCTCCCATTCTTCAAAACTATAGTAGAGTGACTTGCCCGTTTTGTAATGGTCCTCATCCGGGGATCAAATGTCCGAATCGAACACCCCCTAAACACAATAAAGAGCAAATGGAAAGAACGCCTCGAGAGCAAATAACTGGAGCGATAAAAAAAGTAGAGACGTTAGGTAATGTCATCATGGGAAAAGAGATGTTTCACCACCACCCAGAGGTGATGAATATCCACTACCACCTCGTCAAAGGTTGGACCCGTGTGAGAATTGCGAAAAGTCGCATCTGGAGGGTCGGTGTCGTGGTACAGACGAATCAAAAAGATCGGAAAACTACAGAACCCCACGGGAGTGAGTCAACTCGTGGTGGACACAGAAATTGACTCGCCCTTGGACGTCCTCAATATAGATATTTCAATAGAAGAAAAAGATAAGTTGGTGGAAAATATCGAGGAGACAAGAACGAGGAATGTACCTTGTTATAATTATCAAGATGAGAAAGAGGAGATGATAATAATGATAAATTTGTGTCAGGCGGACGTAGAACCGCTAATAGTCCAGGTTACTCTGGATGATTTACGTTCCCCATCTTACCAGTGCCTGGTGGACAGTGGGGCTGGGGTTAACTTAATAAGTGCTGACATAATCCCACTGTTGGGAAAAACGAAACCTCTAATGTCTTCCGCTGGAATGGGGGTTAAGGCCATTTGTGGTTTTGGGAATAAAGAAAGAATAAAGATAGACCAATGTGTGGAACTGAGATTAAAATTCCCAAAAGGATTCATTACACATCCATCAGTATTTTTTATAGTACCTTCTCAATACATGGAAGAACACCCATTTATATTGGGAACTACAGCCCTGTGTGATAATCATCTCTTACCGGATCTAGCCCGTCGTCAGCTCATTTATGTTCAAGGAGAAGAGGAAGAGTTGATTGTAGTCGCTGAGGGCATACAATCCTCTAAAAAAACATTGGCGTCAGCCCAAATGATTAAGGTAAAAAATATCACGGTAATGGACTCTAATATTAATGATTCAGATGTGTTATATGACCAGGCAAACGATAGAATGTTAAAGACATTATTACGAGGTTTTAGAGGTAATGGACGTAGTGCTGATTGGAAACAAATGCCAAAATTATATCAGACTTACCAAAAACAAATTTCGGTTATAAATGATATCTTATATTATACCACGAAAAACGGAAACACGTTGTATTTAATATCGTTAAATTTATTAATGCATATAGTCCTGGGTTTGCATGTCTCTTGTGCCCATATCGGCAGGAATAAGTTACTACAATTAGTCTACAAACATTTTTGGCACCCACGTGCCAATCAGGTGATATCAGATGTCGTACGTTGCTGTCCTGTCTGTCAGGTACAGAAGACTTTTTCTTCCAATGTCACTCCCCCCATGTTGAAAATCTTGGCCGAATCTCCATTCGATTTGTGTGCCATGGACTTATTACAGTTCCCAAAAACGACCAAAGGGCACAAGTATTGTTTGGTCCTGATCGATCATTTCTCTAAGTGGGTTGCGGTTGTGCCAATTAAGGATAAGTCCAGTATGACCGTTTCATACAAGTTTGAACATCAAATCCTCCCGTTTTTACCAAAGGTCCCCAATCGCATCCTCACAGATAATGGCACCGAATTTACGTCCCAGGTTTTTCAACAAGTGATGCAGAGACACAACGTTAAACATATACGCATTTCTCCTTTACATCCTGCCAGTAACGGTGTGAGCGAACGCTTTAACCGTAGTTTGACTCAAATATTAAAATGTCTGGTTTTTGAACGGCCCACGAAGTGGGATGAAGAATTGGCTGCTTCTATTTTAATCTATAATAACACCTATCATAGTGCTTTGGGATTGTCCCCATCTGATTTTTTACTTCAGAAGCCCCATTCAGCTGTTCATACCTTCCCGCAATATTGGAAGGAAGGCAGCATTACTTTCAAACCCTTCAGAAAGGGACAAAAAGTAGCTAAAAAAATAATTAGGACCGGTCCCAGTACCGCCTTAAAATTTCAACGTAGGTGGGAAGGTCCTTTCGTAGTGATAGATGTGAATCCAAATCGTGTGACTTACGTGATACAACGATGCGGTCAACCAACATCAAGATTCCATAAAGTCCATTTTTCACATCTGCGTGGATGGATTGATATCCCGGACTATTTAGGGAAATATCTCGCAAAGAATAAGGAGATACGCGATGTCTTCTTTTCCGAAGATGATGAGCCTTTGGTGGCTGATGTTGCCCCCAATGAAGAACCAAAGGACAAAATACATGAAGGAGATGATACTATGGAGTACTCATTTGACTCACTCTTCTCTGGAGATCAGGAAAGTGATAATAGTAAAGGACTACTTGCAGATTTTGAGGGATTTTTGCAATTTAATCCTATATCAGTTGACGAATTTGCTGGTTTACCTTCTTTGGAGAAAAACTATGGCGACATTATCAGAAAGCAAAATAATATAGAAGATAGAGAAAAAAATGAGAGAGATAATGTTCAAAATACTCTCTGTGCACAAATGACAACATCGAGAGTTAGGTTTTCAATTCCACCGGGAATGACAACAGGATCGTCTGGCGCTTCGGGGAATTCACTTTTGTCAAACATTTCGGAACGTATGATGACCAATGGAGTGAAACCTTTTTATAACGAAAGGATAACAGAAACCCCTTCATTGGATTTCTACGACATGTATCCTCACGGATGTCCCAAAACATCCCAATATCCGTCAATCCTGAGTGGTTCTCCGATGGAAGGAGGTAATAACCATGAAAACTCTGAAATGGGAGAAAATACAGATTATGAGGAGTGGATGACTTTAAGTCGTGAGGATGCCACTTCAAATCTATCGTTTTTTAAACCCCGTCCCTCACCGGGAAGGTCTTCCTTGTTGAAAGAGCCCTGTTTTCCCGAAAACTCTGGGGACTCTAATCTAAATGATTTTAAGGGATTTAGCCCCATAGAAAAAAGGAAGATTCCTCCAAACCGGACATCATCCCCATCATATTGGAGGACACCAAATTCTTTGGAGATGGACAAAAGTGTGAGAGGAAATGAAAGTGCGATTACGGTGGCGGAATGTACCCCTGATGAACGGGGAAAGATTGATTTACGACCTTTTACAAGAAGTAGGGGAATGGTGAAGAACCTCCCTTATGTTATGTCTACACCAATCGAGTATACCCGAAAATAAATAAATTAAAGTTCATAGTATGAAGAACAAATGGTTTTGTTCAATAAAATTCTAATATTCTTGAACACAATACATCAATACATACAAACGATATTAATGTTTGGTGTTCTATTTTTTTTAAATGACTAAATTTATACAACAAATACACAAACTGATCTGAATTACTTACCTTTCACATAATTCTAACAAGTTGATATGGGGAAGATGTATTTCCTTGCTCTCTGGAATATTAATCTGAAATCAAAAAATAAAAGCATTTTTATTGATCAATAAAATAAATAAAAACGACATAACTAAAACAATAAAAAAGTAAATGAAAAGTAAACACACAGGAAATTTAAGAATAGAAAATGCTATTTAAAAAACGCTGAAGTAATTTGTATGATGGAACGGTCACTTAAATGTATACTCATGCATCAATTTAACTAATGATTTACTTATGTTGGTTTACTAATTTACTAATGAAAATTTATGGATTTATTAAATGTTTAATAGTGTTAGGTATCTTTATATAAATTATGTATTAATTCTGTTATTTTTTCCCTGCAGCAGCTAAACCACAATACAATATCTGTACATCCACATGCCTCTATTTCGGGACTTTGGTTAACTAACTCTTAGGCATGACTTGACTTTGTAGTGTAGTAGTTGGAGCTGCAGTAGCTCTCTTTCTTGAAATGAAAAAAATGAATGTTATGATGGGCAGAGTGCTCAAAGCATACAACTTTATTATATTGGATTATATCCCAATTAATTACATTTAATCACATTGTTGTGACAATATAATGAAAAGTAAGTGTTTTACTTTTGTTCTACATGGTACATGTTACAAGAATACCTACTATACCTATACTATAAAGCAATATATTGATGATAATTTACATAGCCACCCCAAAATTAATATGCTCCTTCGGATAGGTGTGCGAGGGGGCTTGAGTCTGGTGGGGGAGGGTGTGAAGGAGAGTTTCTCCTTCTGTGTTTTTTTCTTTTAGGTAAATTGGTAAGTTGAAAGTGAAGCGTAAGTGCTGAAATCTTACATTTATTTAATCTGATGCTACTAAAGATTTTATATGTTTCAGAGAAATATGATTATGAATTTTGAATATTAATATGATAGGTATATGTTTATGAATTTTTGTTTGTTTAATTATGATATTTGTGATGAGACTAATGAGAAGGAGTTTAAGATATTTATTCAATCGTCAAGTATAAATCCTTTTACGGAATCTGAAGTTTTGTGAGAAAACAATAGCAGCGGAATCGCTCAGGTAATTGTCTTATTCAATCTATATCAAAGTTAAAACTAAAGTACTTTATAAATTAGTATGATTTAAAATAATACAATCAAAATACCTTTTATGAAATTAAAGCATCATTTAAAATAAATAAAATATAAGAATAAAAATACAAATGGATAAAAAATGAAAATGTTCCTTAATGATATTCTTAAGTATAAAGGGAGAAAATAAAAGTAATTAAATGTATATTCACAGTTGTCTTCTGTCAATCAAATCAAATCAATCAATAAGAATTATTAAAACCATAATTCAAGATATTAAGGAAAACTTAAGAAGACCCCATCCAATTTAGATATAACCGGCTGGGGTGAGTAAAATATATTATGTCAATTTGATCTGAAAAAGAAATAAAATTAAAGTTCAATACTACTCTCTTATGTAGGTCTTATTTCTAGGCTTAAACTAGCTTGCTGAAAATTCATCCACTGTCCATAACGAAGTTTGATCTGAAACAAAACAGATATGAGATAAGTAATCTGCCAAATAATCAATAAATAGTAGCAAGGAAAAATATCCAAATAAAGAACTTACTGTCAAATTAACTTTAAAGAAAACGTTTACTGTATATAAGATATACTAATTTACTAACTAATTAATAAATATAGACTGTGATTTATTTTATATCTTGGCTGTGATATTCTGGTCACTTGGTAGTGCCTAAATAAATATCTATTTTTGTAAAACCAATTATTAAACTTAAACTGAATAAGATTTTCCGATAATAATATAGAAAATACTAATGCAAATGTGTGCCTTAAATTTATGTATATAAGTACTTTTGTTATTCACACTGTTGTGACTATTCTGTTGGACTACTAAATCTTTTGTCGTTTCGTCACTTAGTAGTGACCAAGTAATTTTCTGTTGTCTGCCTGCTAAGTACAGATCTTTTGTTGTTTCGTCATTTAATAGTGATCCAGTAATTTTTTCTGTTATTTACCTCATAAGTAAATATCTTTTGATATCTTGTCACCTAGTAGTGTCTTCATAACTATTCTTTGTATATAAAGTTTTCTAATTAAATACTACTTTACAAATTTCTTTTCTTCTCCTTTTTATATACATTTTTTACATTTCTACGTATGTGATGAAAGTGATTAATATATAGAACCAAACCGCTTCGAACCCAATCACAACCCGTAAGCATTCTCAGTGGATAGGCCTTTCCGGGTCCTCACAGACATTTGCGACTTGGATTAGAAAAAGTATTCTGATGCTATTTGCTTCTCATGTTGGAACTGCTGTGAACAACATCCTAAAGTGATAGCTATCCGAGGTAAATTATTACAATATTCGTACATTTAAGGTTCTAATACAAATTTTATTTCAGTACTTTTTATTTTTCGTCTTGGTTTTTCATCTAGAGTAAAGAAAGGAGGGTAACTCTACAAACTGGGTTTCTTTAAAGACTTTCTTCGTCGGATTCTTTCCCCCAGTCTGTTACCCTCCGCAACATATACACAAATATAAATTGGCGCCCGAACAGGGACCTGAAAAGGTTCCTGCTCACTGCGTTGCGCCGGGTTGTGACGGTTCACATCCTATACATTACAACGGTTTACATTTAATTTGACTATTCTTAAAAAATAAAAATAAGAAGTAACCCTCTCTTTCATATCCTCTGAGCCTAACTCAGTATAGTTTAGTGCATATATATGTTACGGTGTACAATGTACACCAGGCATAAATTAATGAGTAGAACGCTTCAGAGATTAATGAACAGAGATAATTACGACAAACCTACAAATTTAAGGTAAAATAAAATAGTCACCTCAAAAAGTAAATAAAGTGATGGGAATATTCTTCAATATGAATTATCCAACATCATCTGACACACTGAAAGAGACTATCGGCTTTACAAAACGGGAGTTCTATCATCACAGGAACTCTGGTGGACAGTTCAACCAATTACGCGTGTCGTGATATTGTTACTCTAAGTGATCTTTTAATTGAGAATGTAATTTTAACTGTTTTTATTTTGGAGGAGAATTGAAAGCTGTGTAAAATTAGTCTTTAATTACAAAATACAAATTTGACTAGATAGCTCACTTATACCACGTGACTGTTATACAAAAAAAATATTTACAAAGTTTCCTTTTAAATATTAAGAGTGTGTAAACACTAAATCAGAGCAACAAATACATAGATCCAAACCACGGAATCAGAGTTCAGTTAAGAAATTTAAGACTACAATTTGTATTCAACTTAAGTGCTATGAATTTAACAGAATAGATCTCTTAAACACGAGATCTAGAATTTACTATAATTAAATAATTACAGAATTATAAACCTTATAAACTACGGACTATAGTAGGTTAAAGAAATATTGTCTTTAATACAAAAGATAAACAGAAGAATACAATACAAAAGATAGACAGAGAGGGTTAATAAGTAATTCGGATGAATCTTATTACACTCCTAAATCACGGAGTATTTCATTTATACAAGAATTAAAGAAATTGACTGCGGTTAATTGAAAAACGAATAAATCACAGAGCTGGTTCGAGAGCGGGAGGGTTATTAATTATTCTAATAATCTAAGTTTCAGTATAATCCCACTAACAACCATTTATACTTTCAGATATTTTCATAAATACTTAACTTTGAGTTATCAGAGACAAAATACAATTTTATAAGATCATACATAAATTGATGTAAACAAAACAAACAAAAATGAGGATCGAAATCGCAAAACAAAAGTGCAAAATGATTGAGGAACGAAGTCCGGAGATCAAAACCAAATTTAAAAACGAGGGTTGAAATCCGAGAACCAAATTTAAAAACCCTGTAAAGAATTTAACGCAATTACTATAATATTCAGTTTACTTGGGGAATTATTTCATTTTAATAATTTATTTAAACATTAGATTAAATATAATTTATTATTAGGTTAAATTTCATTACAAAAGAATTTACTATTTTTATATTAACTTACCCTATAAGAATCGGGGAGGGTTTTTTGATATATTCTGATATTTAGATAATTGAGATACAATCTTCTATAGCGACACAACGGATTGAGACTGAAATTAATCATTACTTGTAACTTTCATACTTAGAGATTAAAGTTAAATATTCTTTCATTTTTATCAATATTGTTTCATACAGAGAACGTCAGATTAAGGTATTAACACTAACCTCAGAGATTTTACGAAAAAGCTTGGACGGCATTCAGGGATAGTGACAATACATCCAAACATACAATTATTGGCCTTCCAACATATGAACTAATTTGGCCACCCTATGAAATCTTAAACTTTTATAATTAAATATTATGTCATTCAACGATTTAATTACTGTAAAGGATGTAGAACAAGTTAGTAACATATCATCTTTTAAATTTGGTAATATCTAAAGTATAAATAAACAATGCTTCCGAAGACCTCATATAAAATTTTTCTAGACATGGTTGCATTCTGTCTCTATAAATTCTC
>JABUQX010029756.1:22500-35000 GCA_015478945.1 Trachelipus rathkii
AAACATCATTCAGATTATCCCAGAAAATTGCACTCTTCAACATTACCCTCAGATGGACCATATGTCGCAAGTCGCAACCACACAAATTTTGACCTTTTCAAACTTAAATTTAACCTTTAGAATTCTAGTACTCACACACACAAAAATCTACACTAGCTCTTCTACCACAATCACGTCACCCCCCCCCCATCAGAATTGCAAATCCTTCTATCCCCTTCATTCCTTTCCACACCATCACATTTCACACCACACCACACCACTCATTTTCACCATTTCCTTTCATCTTTGTTTCAGTCACAGCGAGCAAACCAAATTTGCCCTTTCTAAATACATGCATCACCTCTCTCCTCAACATTTATTCCTCTGCCATTTCATATACCCATACGATTCATACATTTTTGCCAAAAGATAGAAGGCCGTTTACGGCGATCACGACCATCTCCGAGGCCTGCATTAGCATTTCTGGCAAAAGATAAGTGGTTGTGGACAGCCAGCCTAACTACCACCGTTGTAGCGGATTTTACTATAAAAATAAAAGCCGGAGCTACAAGTTGAAAGAAAAATTAGGTAGTGAGGCTGCCTTCCAGGATGGATAAGGGGATATAAATAAAAAAAACCATACACCTTAAATTTATTAAAGAAATTAAAGAAATAATATCACACAAAAAACCTCGAATTATATTTTAAAATCAGTATCCCACGTAATAAAATACCAACCTAAATTAAACGGTATCCTAATACCTCTCACCCAACACCTCTCTCTATATGTTAACACTACCACTTACTACGCTATACCCTCTACCTTAAACCATATACAGTATTAACCAAAATACCCTTCTAGAATCTACAGACATATAAATATATAATATTCGTTAAAATTATTACAAATGAAATTATTAATTATTATTTCAATGATTTTCCAAAATAGTAAATGTTCTTTCAAGGAAATCGGTTTTGTCACTTCAATTAGTTTTACCAAATTTGTAAGGCACAGCACTCGTTAGTTAAGTGTTAGTTTAATTTATTTTTCCCTAATGTTTTTCTTTAATTTTCTTATTTTTCAAAAAATGTTTTCCTTTTAAGTTTCAAAATGTTTTTTCTTTTAATTTTTCAAAATGTTTTTCTTTCGCTTTTTCACAATGTTTTTCTTTTAATTTTTCAAAATGTTTTAGTTTTATTTAAAAACCAAGTTTACATTTCTTTTTTTTTTAATGTTCAATTTGATGGTCAATTCAATTAATTGTTACATTTGTCTAATAATAAAAAATCGCAAAGAAAAGGATACATTCACATAAAAAGTTAGTTGCAAGAATTTCAGGAGACAGCCACAGGGAAACAATTTCGGCTCACATAAACTGGTCACAGCAAAAAATTCCAGCTCCAAAATAATATCAGCTCCAAAAAAAAATTTGCTTCAAAATGAATGAAGTCCGCAAAAAAAACTGAAATGAAACAAAAATAAACAAAAAGTCCCTTATGAAACTCTTGAAAAATAATAAATTAATTAAATATTATAAGAAAATTAAATATTACTTTTTACTGGATTGTCATTGTCATTTACTTTACCAGCTCATGATAATTGGCATTAAAAAAATCATATATAATTCAACCAAAATCAACATAAATATTTAAAAATTATTAAAACCTTTCTATTCTTCGTTTTTTTTTCTTCTACTTCTACGGTCCCACAGACAGCATCAGACCATCACCAAACAAGATGGACCACGTAACCATACTTGATCTGAAAAAGGACAGAAGCTATATAATATTACAAGTCTTACAATAGTAAGTCTGCCAAATTTGAATTAATCAAAATAATTCACAGAAAGGAAAAATCATACCCTTACAAAGAATTGGAAGAAAACCAGATCACTCTCTAGAAAACGTCTTCACCGTCAACATTCTCCAATTCATAATATAGGATGCCCTTAGCCCGAGTCCTCTCTTAAATCTAGAGCAATTTCATCTTTTCAAATTTATTGTGAATAAAAAAGAGAAAATAAATTATTCAATATTCAATCCAAACTATATAATTTTACTTTGACTGGAAAAAATATAAAAAGGAATTACTTTCACCTTATTAAACTTATATAATTAAATTTAAATTTATGAATTGATTAATTAAAATTGAAATTTAATTTAATTTAATTCACTGTTTTTTTTTTTTTTTTTAAATCACACTAAAAAAAATTGCATTTCCCTTTTGTAGCTTTCCGTGTTCGTGGACGTTAAGAATTTCATGTGTCCTTCATGTATCTTCAGGCAAGGCAAGCTTATCATCTTCTTCTCCCTTTCATTTGTGCATCTCTCATACCCTAGGAAAAAAAAAACAAATTAATTATGAGAAAAAAATAAAAAAATCCTAACTAACCAAAACACCACAACAGGTTTGTGTTATGTCTCCTTGGTTATTCAATGTGGTATATGGATGGGTTATGAAAGAATTCGAGTGGGGAGGATGGCAGGAATGGTGTTAGAATGTGAGAATGGAGAGGAGTGGAGGGTGCCTACTATTATATGCGGATGATTGGTTCTGTGTGGCGAATTGAAGAGAGTTTTGAGAGGAATTGGTAGAGAATTTGCAGGGTTGTAAAAGGAGGGGTTTTTGACAGTAAACGTAGATTAAGATTAAGGTTATGGTTGTGAGTGCGGACATCTCAGTGTGAAGTTATGTTAGATGATGAGCAGCTGGAGCAAGTGTCTGAGTTTTAATATTTAGGGTATGTGTTGGATGGAAAGGAAACGGATGATGCAGATGTGTAGTAGGAAGTTTGTGAATGGCAGGAGGTTGCTGGTGGCAATTAATCGTTGGTGAATGTAAAGGGACTAGTCTTGAGTGTGCTAGGGTCTTATGAGGGTATGGTGTTACCAGTGTTATTGTATGGTAGTGAGGACTAATAATGGTCTGGAATTAAGAAGTATAGATTTAAAGTTCAATGTGTTTCAGATGGAACAATTTAGGGGCAGCTAGTTGTGAAAAGATTAATAAATGAGGGAATGACGTATTAAGAGAGTTGTGTGGTGTGTTGAATGGGGTAATGAGAGAATAAATGAAAGTTGTTGGAGATGGTTTTGGCATTTGGAAAGTATGAATGATAGTCGGTTGGTTAAGCGGATGTTATGTGGAAGAGTGTTTTGAGTAGATGGCTGGGGAACCGAAGAGAAAGTGGATTGAGTGGTGGGAGAACGAATGTCTGAAGGAGAGAAATTGGAGTTTGGGCAGAGGGGCGAAGAATAAAGGTGCATGATAGAGAATGAATGGCGGGGTTTTTGTATGGGGGATATGGTTGTGGCCACCTGGGCCAGGTGAACCTTTACTTGACGATTTACCATAGTGAGGGTCGTCGCGGCCATGGAGCTTTAGGGTGGATTTTCTGTCTGTGACGAGCTTTCACTAATTAATGGGTACAGAGGGGGTGGTAAGGCTGGGGCTTTCTTTTCGCGACATTTGCCATACTCTCCTACTGCTTTTCTTTTCGGATGCTTGTAGCGGCTCCTTACTCCAATTGGAAATAAGGTAGGTGAAGAAGAAGAAAGATATATATATAATATATATTATATATATATTTATATATACTATTATATTTAATATATATATCTATACTATATATTATATATATTTTATATATAATATATATATATATATTATTATATATATATATATATAATATATATATATATATATTAGGGGATGCACTGGATCTCTGGGGGGCGATACGATACTTTAATTTTTTTAGGTGTCGATACCGATACTTTAATTATATAATAATTACACAGTATAAAGATAGAACATTTGTGTCTGCTAGGGCAATAGGATTGCATTCGCTTGTACATTGTACTAGACAATACTTAGTCATTTTTCATTTTGGTAGTGCCAAGTATATTTATTTTATAAATTAAATTGCATCTTTAAATATATAATACAAATTAATTTTAATAACTTTTTATGTTTGTGTTTATTCAAAAAAATTTCCATTTCATTTTCCAGTAAGTATTAACAAGTTTAGCTACTAGCTTTTTATTTTTAACATACCACAATTTACAAGAAGATTTCTTTTTAACTAGCTACAATATAAACGGAATAAAAATAATGAAAGAAACCTCAAATTAATCCTCTGAAAAGACAAAATAAAAAAAAAGCTATACTCAAACATGACATAATATAATATACTTCTTTTATCTTAAAGGGAGTATATTATTATTTGTCATGTTTGACATAACATGACTAATAATAATAATACTCTTTATTATTATTTAGATATCATTCATACTCAAATTCAAAAATTCTCAATTTGTGATGCAAACAAGCTTTCACTAGTATCTGGCGAAAGCCCTGTTCCTTTTTGGGTGTTTTACTTCCGCTCACCTCCATATTTTTGGGGCCCCCCTTTTCGGCTCTCGCTGCTGGGGAGGGGTGAATAATTATTTTCTTTGCAAGTACTGATAATATGGAACTTGGGCCATTTTCTGCACCAATGAAAGGATTCTCTGTCTGTAAGGCAGCATCTCCAGGTTTTCGTTGAGCCTCATCTTTTTCAGATTGCAATTTGAATTATCTTTGCTCTCGATGACTGTCTCTTCAGTTTTTTTCGATGGGGTTCTTGGTGTGATTCCTTTTGAAGGTGAATGAGATGTTCAATGCAATTTCGACATGAACTTATCAATGTTTCTAACATAAATCAACCTATCTTCATCTCAGTAGGTTTATTTGCTGAAAGCTACTATCGTTCCTATCAGTGCTGTGCCAGGGTTGCTAATAAGGTCGGCTTTTCCACTTCTGTGAATTTTTTTTTGTCATGCGAGCAATGACCTCGGCTATGCTAATTTAATGCATTCCTAGAAGTGGGTTCACCGTCGAGATGCTGTTTTGTGGGTTCAGCTTAGCTTATAAATTCCTTATTATGATACTTTATTCAATTTTTTTTTACAGTTGTCACGACCATATTACGCAGATAAGCACAGACGCAGGCTTTAAAAGTGAGGGAGATTAAATTTGAGTAGGAAACAAAGAGTGCAAATTACGCAGATAAGCCACAGCGCAGGCTTTTAATAGTGAGGGAGTTTTAATTGAGTAGGAACACGATAGAATGGAGAGAATTCCACAGAACAGAGATGGCAGAAAAGAAGGAAGCGAACTAGTCTGGATTTACTAATATCAACACAAAACTCATGTGCCGAAACAAGACCTTTGTGCTAACGGGGTGCGTCGTAAAAAGGTAGTGGGTCGCTGAGTGGAGGTTCCTCGGCACTTGCCGCTACTGTAATATTAGAAAAGTAGATAAAGCACGCAACATCGCGCGCAAAGATAGAGGGTCAAGTGACTGGAAAGTACAGGATAGTTTCTAACCCTTTTGGTCTTTGACTCTACCCTATCCAAAAGCCGATGAACGCAGAACCATCCAGATATGAGGCAGTACTCCATAAAAGGGCGATGAAACCCTTGTATACTGGAGTAACTGAGAAGAAAAAAAGTCTCGACAGCTTAAACAGAATTCCCGAGTTTTTCCTTGAGGCCACCCTGCCCCGTTGTGATTGTGAGGTTTCAAGACATTTTTTTGTTTGTGTTAATTAATCGCCAAGGATGTTTATATTGTCAACGGGAGAAGACGAGAACCGTCGAAAGAGATATGAAAAGTTAGGTGTCTTAGAGGGGGAGATTTGTAGGGAAGCTGGGGTTTTAAGAACTAAATTTCACAAGGTTGAGACGACCACCACCCGGAAATCGGAAAGATTTAAGACGAGAGGCAATTTAGAAGTAAAAGGGGAGCAGTTTGAAATGAGTTGAAAATGAAGGGTCGAGTCTTCGCTATGAGTGGATAGAGTTAGATGTGCAGGTGAGATTATTGATGAAAAGCAGGAATAAGTAAGGAGATATATATATTGAACCCTGAGGAACACACTATTGACAGAAAAAGAAGAAGAAAGTCGCAGCTCAACAACAGCCGATATTTGAGCGATTTGAAAGAGCTAGACATAAAGTAAGCAAGAGAAAAGGAAACCCAAGGAGGGGGCTTGGAAAGCAGCGGGCGTAGTCATACCCGGTCAGATGCTTTGGATATGTAAAGCGCACCCGCAAGTCTCCGTAGTTCCTAAGGGCGGAAATCCATAAATCTGTTAAATTAGGAAAGTATATCGGCTAAGTAGATCACTCGAGTGCGAAAGTCGTACTGGCGATCGAAAGAAGGGAATGAGCTCCAATGGTCAGAAGTGAGAGTTTAGAAAGGTTTCAAAGATCTTAAATAGAAACAAGTTAGAGTTAGGGCGATAGTTAGAGGGTCAGAGAGCTTTCCTTTTTCGGTATTTGTGCTATGCCGCGCTTTCTTCACTGGCGAAAAGTGCTAGTAATTCGTGGCATAGAGGATATAGTTGAACGAGGGGGGGGTCCAGCATGGAGCCTCCCTCAAAACTCGGCGAGGAATGCCATCCGGGCCACCGCATTCCTAACGTTCATAGATTTTCAGGAGCCGCATTTGCCCGACAAATTGTACATCAAGGTAAACTAGGAACTGAGAGGAGATAGGAGTAAGATTACTGACAGAATCGTTCAGGGTTGAGCTAGAAGGAAAATAGGAGGCCGAAGAATTGGGCTTTTCAGTTGGAGTATTAGTCAACAGAACCATAGAGCGATAAGAGAAGAAGGATTAATCACGAAGTTGTTAAATGTTTTTGGCGAGGATAAAAAGATTTGTCAGCAGGAGAGCCAAGGAGGTCAGCCGCACTCATCGTTTAATGAAAGTCGCTTTGCTCGTCGAGAGTACCTCTGCAACGATTTCTAGCTGAATGAAAAATTAGCAAGAGTGATAGGAGAACGAGAATTTTTCGCAAAATCCGATACGCACTGTCCTCTAGCCTGAAATGACCAAAGAAACAAGCACGATCGACCATAGGTTTGAGGAGAAAAAAGAGTTAGTCGAAGAAGAAATGACTGCTCATCCCATCAACGATTTACAGCTCCCACCTTGTCGAGAATCTGAAGCGTCTGAAGAGTCAAAGCAGTCACTTCATTTACATGTCAGCAATTGATTTTGGAACTAAAACGGGAATAGGTGTTTTATGTAGGTATAGTTGTCCTGAATGCGATGATGTAGTCGAAATTGACGTATCATGTTACAATTGTCAGCAGTTTTTTTTTTTTTTCTTTTTGTTTTTTTTTTTTTTTTTTTTTTTAAACCCTCTTTTGAGGTACTTCGGTGCTACACGTCCAAACCTTTGGGTTAGGCATAGCACGCCGTACTCGACTCCAAAGATAGCCTGATTATCCTAGGCTTCCTTTATTGCTTCTATAGCTATCATCTCGGTTCATTTTAAGCAGGGATCTTTTGTAGATAGGTTACTAGAGAGGTTTTAATCGCTCCAAGGGACCCCACTACCACTGGCACCACCTCCTCCCTCCCACATCCTTCTGATGGCATATCGTAATCTCTGATATTTAATTTCTTCTCCTTTCGTAGAGGGCCAATTTTCATCGTTGGGAACTTACGCTCTAATTAGTGACATGTTCTTGTGTTTTATTGCTATACAATATCGGTCTATTACTTTGTATCAAATATGTCGGTGGGTATGTCCAAAATCATATAGAATTGGATATGGTCATTATCTATATTGGCTGGAGGGTTTTGGTAATTCCAATGATATTAGGAGTTATCAATATTAATAGTAGTTTGCATAGTCCTGGTAGTGAATGAGCTTGCATATGGTATTATGTCTTTCTGTATATATTCCATACGTAGCATAGTCTTACATCCGGATAATATGTGGGGCACAGTCTCCGCGTCTTTTTCACACATCCTACATCTATCAGAGCAATCGACTCCTTCAATATGCTTTTTGAACCAATTGGTTCTTAAGCACCAATCCTGAGCTGTAATCAGCGTTCTCTCATCATTTATTTTTAAAAATCCTCTCGCAATTGTTTCTATCGATTTTTCTTTGTTGATAAAGGTCTTGTTCAATACTTCTTTTTTAAAGTGTTTGGCGTGTCTATGTTCTTCCCATTCTACATTATCGGCTTTCTTTCTTGCTGTTTTTTATAAGAATTCTTTAAAGATTTTAGTTCTTTCTTTGAGGTTTTTTCTCATTCCATTCATTCTTTGTTCTGATATCGATGTTAAAATTCATGGAGGTGTCATTTGCCTTTGTTTGTTATTGAAGTTGTTCCAGCCTTGCAGTCTTCATGTTCTTTTAACCAGCCAATGAATTTGGTTCCTTTTCCTTCTATATATTCTGCTAATCCTACTATTTCATTTTTGTGGGTTCTATCTATATGTGGCATTCCCATACCTCCTTCATCTCTCGGGATGTATATACGGGATGTGCACTGGTTTTTGTAGATTATTTTGTGTGCATGGAGGAGTTTTTGACTTTTTGCTTTTTTTTTTGTTTTTTTTTGGTTGTCTAGAGTATTTATTTCATGCTGGTACCAGTCTATTAATTCAAAAACTATATCTTATTACTGGCATTGCCAATACCTTAATTGCCTCCATTTTGTTTTTTGGTTTTAATTCAGTTTTTAATATTTTCTTCACTCTTGAAATGTATTCCTTTTTAATTCTCTCTTTCATAATTGTGTTTTCAATCCTGTCAGACTCCTCTACTCCAAGGTATTTGTAAGTTCCTTCCTGTTCCAGTTTTTTGATTTCCATGTTATTAACTATGATGTTTTCAGCATGTATCTTTCTACCTTTGTTCATAACTATGAACGCACACTTTTCCAATCCAAAATCCATTCTAATATCCGATGAAAAATCACTGACCACCTTTATCTGTCTCTCTGCCTCTCCTCTACTTGGCGCATACAGCTTTAAATCGTCCATGTAGAAGAGATGAGAGATTCTCTTTTCTTTCTTCTCGGTTCTTTTATTTATTCTGTACCCATTCTCTAGGTTTTTGATTAGGGTACTTGGGGGGTTAAGGGCTAATACAAATAAAAGAGGAGACATAGAGTCTCCTTGAAAAATCCCTCTTTTCACTTTTACATTTTTAATTTTCATAATTCCTTTCTCATGTGGGAGCTTAAATTAATTTTCCACATTTCTATTACCCTCTCCATGAATCTTTTGATTTTCCCTTCAACCTTGTAAATGTTCATTATTTCTTTCAGCCATGAATGGGGTACACAATCATATGCTTCTTTGTAATCAATCCACGTCATGCATAGATTCTTTTGCCCTTTATAGTAGATGCAATTCTTATTTTATTTATCAATTGTTTGTACCATAGATATGTCTACTACATACCTTTTGCTCTTCACTAGCGATGTTGTTACATTCTACGTGTTTATATAGCCTTTGGATTAGAATTTCTGTTAACACTTTGGAAGTTGTAGGGAGGCCTGTTATGGGTCTATATTTACTAGGATCTTTGGTTTCTTCATTTTTTGGAATAAGGGTAGTTTCACCTGTTGTGAACCACTGTGGGATGTATACTCTTCCATCCATTATGTTGTTTAAGCATTCTGTTAGGAGTTTGATTAATGATAATTTTTTTAACTAAATATTGTAGACTTTGTCCTTCCAGATGCCTTCCAATTATTTTTATTCTTCTTTTATTAATTTCTTTACTCCTTTAATACCATTTGTACTTGAAACGAATCCATGTTCTAATAGCTTTATTTGTGAGTTGTATTTAATATATCTCAACCCATGGGGCATCTACATTATGAGGACATTGCCTCATATATATTTTTTCCAAAAAATTCTTCGACCCTCCCTCTGCCTTTTGGTCCATCTTTAACTGGTTACACTTAGTATTAAGGAAATCTCTATAAAATTTACCTCAATCTTCTTTCTGAACATTTGTTTCTTTTTTCTTTTCCATACGTAACGCACTTTGTATCTTTTCAATCTCTTTCCTTTTGTTGCTAAAGTTAGTCTTATTATCACGAGAGCGTGTATTAATTTGTCTCCATTTCTAATTCTTTCTCTATTTACTAAATTTTGATCTTTTCCCTATATTGCTTCTACTATTATTTCGTCTCTCTGTAGCATTGTGAGCTTCCAAAAGATTCTTTTTCAAAGAGTTTTTATTTCATTCGTAAGTCTAAACTTCCAGGTGTCTATCAAATACTTCCCTTCTTTTATTCATTGATATTTTCTGATCTTTCATAATTTGGAGTGAGGAATCGAACATGGATTGAAAACACAAAACTGAAAGAGAGATTTAAAGAGGAATATATTCTCAAGAGGTGAAGAGGTTAAACCGAAACTAAAAAAATAGAGAGCAATTAAGGTATTGTCAACTGTAAAGTAATGAGGATACTGTAACAACATGAAATAAATACTCTATACACAATGAAAATAAGGAAAACTCCCCTATGAACAAGGGAAATTCACTCCAGTGGACAAAATCTCAATTTACAGTTTTCAGTCACAGCTCGTATTATACATCCCGCAGAGATGAAGGAGCATATGAATGCCACACAAAGAAGAACCCACAAAAAGTAAAATTTGATTGATTAGCAGACATATTGTAGAGTGAAAGAACTAAAATTCATTGGATGCGTTAATAAGAGCATGAGATGTAAGGCTGGGACGTTTAGAATAACAAAAAAGGCAACATGAATACCTCCATGAATTTAACATCAATTTAGGACTTGTAGAGGACTTATGGAATAGATGAAAAGTCCTAAATGTTAATATATTAAAACCTATAGAGAACAACAGAAAGGAAAAGTCGATTGATCTCATAGGAATGGACTGGCGAGTGACCAGAACTAGACCATTACATAACATTTTTAAACGGAGAGAGTATGTGCAACATGTGACTTTGTCAAGAAAGAAAAAGCTCTTATTAGAAACGCACAGTTGTTCCAATTTACAAGGGGTTTTATGAAATGAATGCATCGAGGGTAGAACTCTTCGATTAGCAGCCTCAGGGATTTGTTGCTCTAAGAACCCCCATATTGTTCATAAAAAGACATGATTTGAAGGAGTTAAGGGTATCTCTGAATAAATGTAGGATACTGTAGGGGGAATCTTCGGCCAACGAATTATATCGGGTATATATTGTATCGGATGTTAAGCACACTGCCAGTATGACGGATATGGCGCAGTATAAATATAAAAAAGACACAATTCCATATTGAAAACTCATTCATTACAAGACTCTGCAAATTATATAGTATTGGATACCCATAATAATCACTCGAATTATAAACCCCAGTGTTAATAGTTCATAATTGATCATCTTCGAAATATCTTAATGATTTTATTTTTTATTATTGGCATTCTATTTCTCGCATATCCAACTGAAAGTATTTGGAAAATATAATAGACCCGATATGTATTAATTAATTAAACAACAAGAATGTGGTCAAGCTAACAGAGAATTGGAGGTCTAATATGTATGGAAGAAAGTAGACCTCTAGAAAGAGAGAAAGCAAAACAAAGCACCCAGCGATACTTGAGTGCGACTATCAGAAATGATGTGAGAGAGGGAATAGGTAGAGTAGTGCCGAGTCGGTAGGTAGGGGCATCTGGGAAAGGTTGAAAAACATTGCTAGTGGGCCTACCTTGAAAAAGATTCCTGCAAAGAATCTGACCGTAGGACGGTCCGGCTACGGAATCCATTAAAGGCAGCCTTAGTATTTAAT
Organism: Trachelipus rathkii; assembly: GCA_015478945.1. Taxonomy (NCBI): domain Eukaryota; kingdom Metazoa; phylum Arthropoda; class Malacostraca; order Isopoda; family Trachelipodidae; genus Trachelipus; species Trachelipus rathkii. The sequence goes on from JABUQX010029756.1 coordinate 34,091, forward strand.
AAATACAGCCTAGTCTTGGCGTCGATAGCAGACCAAACCCCAAAGTGCGACTGATATTCCCTGACCTAGAAATTAAATTTGTATATTAAGATGTAACTGCTTCAATCTAAAATGCCTCTTATATCAATCAATTGCTGGTGTAGCTGCTCAATCCTCTGATCATATCATGAAGTTACTTTAATTTCATGTTGTGTGCAAGCTATTCTTTGTCGATTTTATAGAGTGTTTGAAGTAAATAGACATTATTTAACAAACTATTTGTTCAACAGCTTCTGTGTAGAAAAGTTCTTTTTTTGTTTTAAATTATGAAATAGTTTAATCATATGACCTAAAAATTAAGAAAGAGGAGATTTGGTCTGAATATAAGTCATTTGGACAAGAGTGAGACATTTCGAAAGTTAGTTATATTTACGGCTGAAGAATGAGGTGCTTTGGAACAGTGCCAAAATGGGCATGGAGGATTCTTTGGGTACAGTCCAAAATGCCGGTGATGATGAATCTTTTGGAATTGTCCAAAATATAAAGATGAGGATTTTAAATTTTTATTATTAGTATGCATGTGCTGATGCGTGGATACGAATACCTGTGATATATATAAATTATATTATTATATATATATATATATATATATATAGTATATATATATATATATTAGTATAATATATAAAATAATATATATATATATAATGAATATATAGTAATATATATATATATAAATAACTATATATAATATATATAGGTATATAATACTAATATAAGTATATTATATATTATATAATATATAATATATATATTATAATATATATTAGTATATATATATAATAATATATTAATATATAATATATTAATCAGTATATAATATATATATATATCTGAATATATATATTACATATATATAGTATATATATAT
>JABUQX010029756.1:37500-40406 GCA_015478945.1 Trachelipus rathkii
AAAAGTTTAGCTCAATTTATTAGCCTATATGCGAAAAAGTTGATACCTATAAGTGTAATCATCTGTGTGAAATTTGAACTTCCTACAACGTAATCTTTGGCTGCCAATTTGCCACAGAAATCTCTATAACATTTTAAGATTTATGAATTTTTCATGCAGCTCTTCGCTTGTTTTCTGTGCTCTTCTGTTATGGTCTTTCTAGCTACCCTTTCTTTTCCTTAACCCGAATTAAAGTCTTGTCTTTTCGATGTCCAAAGTATATCGACAAGTAAAAAGATGAAGACTGTTTCCATCCATTTTTCTTTTTCAATACCTTCTAGGCTTTTTAACATCCCTTTCTGACTTTGCTACGATCGAAGCACTGACTATAGAGGAATCGTCTTTTGGTAGATTACACCCATATCTTCTTTAAAGCTGAATTATAAAAGAGCTGCTGCTCTATCAGAAACGACCGTTTCGTGTTCGCAAGCCTCGCTGCCACATTTGGAAGCTCAGTTTTCATTTGCGAATGTTGAAGGAGAAACTTGACATTTGTTTTTCGCTTTCCGATGTTTATTCAGTATTCTTCATATAAATCAGATCAGAACTTGAAGAATTCAAAATGATTTTCCAAAATAGGAGAAAGTCTTATTAGTGTTTTTGTTGGACTGCCTTGTAATTGATTGTTTTTTAATTCTCTCTCTTGAGTTTTTCTTTGCGTTGCAAACTTCTTCGAAGCAGTTTTACTGGTTTAGATGGTCAGTTATTTCCAAATAACTAATCGTTCGAAGATGACCTTGGTCCCTTAAAAATCGTGCCTTTTAGCTACAGGATATTTTTTAAGTTTTATTTTGTATTGTACAGATTAAAAAGTCCTTGCATTACATAATTAGAAAATATTCGAACAGATGTTTCTCCCTTGATTCTCTCAAATGATACAACTTTTTCGAAAGATTTAATTTACCCTCTATTGCAAAGGGTTCCTAATATTCTGATATTTTTATGGTTATTAATAGCGCCCCCTACGTTAATATTTGTTGGTCCGTTACAATAGGAATTGAACTTTTTCCCATAAGCGTTTGAGATCTTTTATTAATGGCGAACACACATCATCGAGGCATTTCGTGTATGCCCTCGGTAACAAGAAAGCGGATAACTAAACTAAAAATATACTGAATAAAAAATAAACACAAATAAAATACTGAACCCACGTGAATGACCAACTAAATGAAATATGCACTTATAGATAGAAAAGACGAGACCAGTTAAAAGGAGAACTCCAAAATTGTACTACGCCAGCAAAGAGTAGAAAGCATCAGCCAAGGCAATCCGTTCATCGGTAGGAGGCAGAGAAAGGAGGGTCTTATGTAGGAGCACATGGCGCACTTGAACAGTGAGTCCCTGCGATTCCCGGTGTTTACGGTTAAGTGATTGAAAACATTTTGATTGTTCTCTGACCGTTTAAATTTTTAAAACTCATGGTTTCAATTATAATTTATTGAAATCCGTTTTTGTTTAGCTTGGTTAAAACTCGTTGCTTTTCTGACGTCTTAAACGGCCGTTTCGATTTTTTGTTCTGTATCTCTAGCCATTTCTTTTTGTATTTTCATTTGCTGATAACCAACTATTTTCCGATATTTTTCGGAGTCTCGCCCTACACATTTCTTTTCGAAAATGACTTCAATAAACTGAACATACAAACTATTGGGACTACTACCTAAAAACGTTGGAGCGAAATATTGTCTTTTGAACCCCTAGATCCATGCAATGAATTAAATTTCAAACAATACTTTTTTTTTGTTTAAAATGAAAGAAATTACAAAAATTCATTTTGGCTTGACATGAGCATCTGTATGAAATCTTCAAGACATTTGTAATCTAGGAGGATAACAGTTTTTAGTTTAGATCATATTTGGGTATTGTAATAGCTTTTGATTTTTGAAGATTAAACAAATTTTCTAAAAAAAACATTTTTGGCGAAAACAAGCAATTTTTTTTTGAGTATTACAAAAATATGATCTTGGAAAAAAAGAATGTTCTCTCGAGCTGAATACGAATACATTCCTGCAAATATTGCAAGTTAAAATGTGTTGGCCGGAATAGAGGCAGGCCTTAAAAAAAAATCATATTTCATTCTGATTAATCACCTATATATTTTATTTTTTTTTTTAAAAGTAAAATATTGAAGTATTTTTTTTTTGCACATCTCCTCATGAACTTCAAAATTTTCAGGGGCGTTATGTAGTCGGGGAGAGATGAATCTTTTTTTACAAAGATCATTTTCTGTGTATACTCAAAAAATGAGTTTTATTTTTTTAATTTTAACTTTTTTTTTTTTTTTGGAAAATTTGTTCCATAAACAAATTAAAACTATTGCAAATACCAAAAAAATTATTATAAATGACATATGTGTATCCACCCGATTACAAATGATATGAAACTTTCCTGAAGATCGGCTATGACAAGAAAAAATAGCGTAATTTTTCCGTGCAAAAAAAAAAAAAAAAAAAAAAAAAAAAACGTTCTATTGCTTTTTGAAATTCGGACCTTTTGATTGTAAATCGTCCTGACTATAGCCAGCAAGTGGTGGGTCGAAATCAATATTATTCGCTTTTCAACATGTACTATACGTGAGTCAACATAGTTCCTGACTTATTGTGTGATCTAGTTCAGCGCCAGCCTATAGTCAGTGAGTAATGCGCAATGAACTTGCCTATTTCAAAAGCGGTCACGGTGACCGCTTGGTACTCAGGGTCTTCCCGGAGTGATTTTTCAGGAACTCCCCGCCGCGGGCTACCTTTTGGGTACTTTCGGACGGTAGCCATTTTGTTTTGGCGGGATGTCCCCCTTGAGGTCCCTGTATTTCTAGTTAAGATTCGCCATGGTGCGTTGAGTGAGTGTGTGTTGTGCGTCGAAAACACGCTGCT
>JABUQX010029757.1:0-2500 GCA_015478945.1 Trachelipus rathkii
AACAATTTCTTTCTCTGTCCGATAGTCGAAATGCCTCTCATATTAAATGAATCGGCTATAGCCTTTCTGTTTAGATTTATAAATATATCCATATCAACTACTAGGAAAATAGTCTGGGTGGCTTCTGTCGTCTCTGATACATACTGCTCCTCTCAAATTGGTTCTATTATCGCTCTCACTCTTCTTTCAGTTCTTTCGAAGAATATACTTTTCGTTGATGGCACCAAATAAATATACCTCCTATATCCACTTTTTGTATTCAAACAACAACGGATCGCTCACCTTTCTATTAATATCTTCGGTAATGATCGTTACTCTCTCAATTCCTCTGAACTCCACGCACCACATACTCCTCCAACATTGTTGAAAAAAAACATGCAACTGTTATCCTCTCATTCCCTATTCACCTCTTTTATTTTAATTCTATGGGCAAGCGCTTTCCCCCAGGAGACACCATCCCCAACTTGTTACGATTCCTCCTTCAAAGACACCTCCTACCAAACTCCACTCAATCGTAAATATCAACCCCACGCTTCTATCAACCCGGATTCATCTAACCCCCTTCTCCCTACACAATCCACCCCCTAATACCTTTTTACAAACCAAAAATATTCATCTAAATATTACTGACAACATCCAATATCCCCCCTTAAATTTTATATATGTCTGATACTCTTAAGTAACACCTCTCCCTGCTCTAACTAAAAAATCACAAACCATCATACTAGACATATACTTATCTTTCTTTGAATCCGGGTAGTGATCGCTAATACTGACCACAATCTCTTCTTTCATAATCCCACAACACCACTAGGCGTAACATACCAATCAAAGTAAAACTCGCTAGCAAAATCTCTCATTCATCGACCCTCCCACTCCAAACCACCACACAACCAAACACCACACCAAACACCCACACAATCTGCTACTCCTCTTAACCAGCTCTCAACGTGTCCTCTACAGACACCAAATACTTGACTATACAATACACCCAAACAAACTCCTAACCCACCAATATACATATATATAATAGATATTATCTTATACTAGATATATATATTTTTATAATATATATATATACTCTCCTCTCTCTCATATAATATATATATATATATATATAATATATACTATGATATAAAGATGAATAATGAAAAAATAGAACATTCTGAGTAAAATGGTAAGATTAAAATAATTAAAACTGCTTTAACGATTTTCCTTAAAATGAAGCCAAAAAATTTTTTTATTTACCAAGATTGGACTCGGTCGATATTCGAATTATTCAACATATTTAAAAATTACAATATTGTTGTATCAGATAATAATATATTTAACTTATAAAGAGCATTATATAAATATGTTTCGTTTTATTAATATAGTATAGGGCATTTTTCAATCATCCAATCAAGTTCGTTGTTGATTATGCAGAATGTGCGACAGAATGGTCTTCAAGGATTCGACCACTTTTGATTTAAATTTTTAAAAGAAACAGACAAACACACGTGATACATGAAAAAAAACACATGTGACTTAATTAATTATTACTTCCCAACTTCGTTAACCTTTTTACAGGTTAAACGCTACGATAACGGAACTACTTTTTCGAGTAATCTGCACCAGTACGATAATGGAAATAACTTTTACACTATTATACCTACCACAACAAAATATACTCATATAAAAATTACATAAATTCACCTCATAATAACTATTATAGTACATATATTTATATCACTTACTAATAATATATATATTACAAATATACAACATATATATATAATATATCATACTATATATATAGATATAATATGGGCGTAGGGGAGGGTTGCAGGGTGGGGGGCACTTGCCCACCCCTAAATCTGGCAAAACAAAATTAAATGAACACTATATTATGTTTGCCAGACGACTCGTTTTTAGGGTTTCAGTAGGTAGAAAAACTGGAAAAAATCAATCAATCGATAGAATAATGGAAAGTAGTAATAATTTACTAATTCAATAAAGCGTATACTATTATTTTTCTAAGTTTAGGCTGTTTGTGCGTTTTCATATTGGTTAAGTCAACTAAACTTTGTGACTTTATACTGCTGGATTCATACTCTACGACATCTATTCTCGCTAAATTTCCAGTATCTCAAGATAGAATGGGCGAGTCCAAAGCTAACACAAAAACCAACAACACAGGGTGCAGATCTAATACAATTAAGCGAAAGGCAACGTCCACCAGCCTCTGAACACATAAACTACCAAGCTGCAGCAACACATTCAAAACACATATTACAGAAATAGAAGAAAATATTACAACAATCTTTGCAAAGCAATCAAACTACTACTATATATACCCCTCCATAATACATATATCATACCCTATAATATATACCTCATATCTATATATTATACTATAGTATTATATATACACTCTATACTAATAATATATTCCTATAGTAACTACTATAATAATATACTATGATAATATATATAACCACCCAAACATAACACAAACACC
>JABUQX010029757.1:12500-15000 GCA_015478945.1 Trachelipus rathkii
GACAAACTTTTCCAGGCAGATGCTTCAATATCAGTCATGGAATTTATGAAATTGTCATCCTTGATGATTTGGCGAATTTGAGGGCCGCTAAAGATTCCAGCTTTGAGTTTCTCCATACCCAACCCTGGAAAAAATCTGCAAATATATTTGAAACATTCACCATCTTTGTCTAGGGCCCTAACAAATTGCTTCATCAGTCCTAGTTTAATGTGGAGTGGTGGGAAAATAATTTGATGCACCTACAGTCCTATTTTCCCTAGCAGGCCATACAACTTTTTCCCAGTGGTCTTCTTTAGCCCTACTATCCCACAAGCATATGAAACAGGGTACTTAGTATATCCGCTTTGCTGCCCAGGTAAGAGTTGACCATCTTCAAATCAACGCATATAGGACGACCACTGGTGTTCATTATATCTAAGCTTCTGCCAGATCATTCTTATATTTTCATATTCCTCTTTCAGTTTTGTTGAGTGACCTATTGGAATCGATGCATAACTATTGCCATTGTATCAAGAAAACACACTTCAAGCTTCTCGTTGAAACTACCTAAACAATCGCCAATCTTCTGGTCGATATTTAGGTAACCCCATTTGGATTAGGAGTCCAGGGATGTTCCTACAGACCACTCAAATCAAGTCTTCTTCTTCAATGAAATATGGAAGAAGTACTTACTACCTCTCTTGTCCGAAAAAAAGTTATTTTACATTCGGCCTTGAGACAGTTCTTTTCACTTAGTCTAAATGCTAAAAGCTCAGAATCTTGCTTGGAGAGACTTAACTCTCGTACTAAATCATTGATCTCTTCCTGGGAGAACTGTTGCTATGTAGAAGTACTTTCTTCATATTCACTACCACTATCTGCAAGTGTTCACATCAAATCCTGGATATCTTCTTCATCAGACAATGCTAGGTCTGGGAGTGTAGTGAACACTGGGATGGGGAAATCGTCGGAGTGTGGTACAGGTCGCCTGATTATTCCAAATTCCGGACACTCAAAATTTGCGTTCTTGTAACGATTGATACCTTTCACATTAACCAACCAAAAAAAAACAGTCACTGTGGTGATTCTTTGGCTCCCCACATACCATAGGCACACCAAATTTTAAACCTTTTCTTCGTCCAATTTTCCACGTGACGTAGATTTTCGACACACGTTTTACAGACCATATGGGGGGCCCAAAGACTTATCTTGGTCTCTGAGTTCATTCCAAAGTATTGAGAATATGCTTGCTTCATAAAAGTTAGTAATATTTCTTCTTTGGTTCTCCTGACAATATTCACCACAGATGTAGCAAAATACATTGGGGTTATTCAAACAGCGCTCTTCGTGAAGTACTCATAGTGTTCTGAAAATAGAAAAAAATAATGTAAGTATCTATAAAGGTAAGCCCCTTAAAAGAAATAAAAGCGATAAACTCGTTATAAATATGCATAGTTTGTATTAAAAAAGCATATTTGATATAGAGAGTAAATCTGGAAGCACTCCTGTATCTCCGAGGGCTCCCCATAGAGAATGTTAACGCCGCATCTATGGTCGTGAATTCATCTCCTCTGGTCATTAAGGGTTATTATCCTATAGTCTATTAAATTACTCGATAAATACCTTGCAGTGGCAACTTCTCTCGCCCGGTGTGGCCAGTGTAATTGGTTTACTAATGTTTAATTGAAACTTATGTGATTTTTCTCTTGTGTCCTATTTAGGACGGAGCTAGAAATTCCGTTGCCCTCAGTTTTGCTACTTGCGGAGACACATTCAAACTTCAGGACAAATTATAATTTCATTAATCCAAGATCTTTCACGTGTCTGAATAGTAAATCATCCATTTCTTTCATCTCAGCTATATCTATATCCTCTCTCTTAGATTTGTTATCAGTTGTATCCCAATATTTTGTAAAGTGAAAATACTCCCTAATACTTTATTTCATTTGCTGTGCAGCAGTTTTTATTTTTATTTTTATCATCTCCTTGGCGTGGTTTTTCATGTTACACCTTTAAACTCTTCTTTGTGTTTCGCTTTTAAATGATTTTTTAACAAAGCCGTTCTTCATCCCTTCCTTGAAGACGTTTTATCGCTTAGAGAACATATTACAGAGTCAGTAGACTTGATCTTTCGTTAAGTATTTTCACAGAAAACTTTTTTGACTCCAGAATTTGTAAAAAAAAAAGTTAAGTAATTTTTTAGCTCATCAAAACAACAAAATCACAAATAATAGCCGTTTTAGGTAAGCGAAAATGAAACATGTTAGAGAATGCCCATGTTTCCTCAATCTACCATGCAACAAAGGAGAAAAAGAGTTGTTATTGAAAGTTATTGAGGAGCTTGGAATATTGATATATACCTAGATTAAATAAATTTCCGAAAATGATAATTAAATATATGTCTGAGTTGTAATAGATCTAAACAGTCTTTTATTTATTTTCCCGTGTTTTCTGCTCGCAGGCCATATCTAGAGAAACTAATACAAAATCATAAAAAAAATATTATTGCCATAATGAATGA
>JABUQX010029757.1:27500-32500 GCA_015478945.1 Trachelipus rathkii
TGCAGAATTTGACCCTTTTTTACAAATCACCTATCTCAATGTCAAAATTCTGGCAAAGGAAACAGTTCTTATTTATCACATAGCACTTACGAAGAACTTATCCAATATTATGGTAGAAAGGTAATTCAGTTAAATAGTGAAAGAATTTCAGGAAAGTAAGTATTTTTCTATTATTGTTGATTCCACTCCAGACATTACTCATAAAGTTCAGCTGAGCTTTATCATCAGATATGTTAGCAAAGAAGGTACGCCTAAAGAACGCTTTTTAGGATTTATTAAAAATCCTGGTCATACAGGTACAGAACTAGCGGAAACGGTGATGAGTTTTTTCAAAGCAAATGAATTAGAGTATTAGACATAAGCAGTTGTCGGGGTCAAACGTATGATAATGAATTTTGAAAAAATTGAGTTCCTATGAAATACTCTTTCTGTCTGTAATATGGGAACCAATACTTGAAAGATTTGATTCTGTAAATAAAAAATTGCAATCTGAAGATATGGATGTGGCCACCGTTATTAATTTGTATAACTTAGTTAATGAAATTTGAAGTTCATTAGAAACCTACGAAAATTGTGCCAAAGAAAAATTGAAAACCTTTACACAAAAAGACATCAAGAATGTACTAAACTAAGATCAGAGAAAGAAGAAAATTATCAAATTTGCATTCTTCAAGCAAGCTTCAATACTATATTAGATAAACTGTCAACATAATTAAATAGGCGAGGTTTTTCATACAGCGAATTTTCAGAAAAGTTTTTATTCTTATCAAATCTCACCGAAACCGACCCAGACGACATTCATTAATCAGCTAAATTATTACAAAAAATCTATCGATCTGACTTAGAAGATTTTGGAGCAGAATGCATTCATTTAAAATGTTTGCTTTTAAAAGAAAATAATGGCAGTCAAACCCTGTCAGAATTAAACAAATATTTATATACCAAAAGCCTTCATGATATATATCCGAATCTGAATTTTGCTTTAAAATTATTTTTATGTACTCCTGCGACAAACTGCTCAGCTGAAAGATCATTCTCCACACTTAGAAGGGTTAAAAATTATTTACGTTCGTCCCAGTCCTAAGAGCGTTTAGTTCATCTTGCTGTACTTGCTATTGAAAATGATTTCACATATTATTTACTTTAGTTACCGTTAAAAAATAGATAAATGATTATTAGTGTTTTTTTTTATATTAGTTTTATTTTTATTTATAATTTACATTATACAATATTTTCATATAAAGGTTTAATTTTATTCTTACTGTAATATACGTGATTTTGGTAAATAAATTTTAATTTCTGGGTTTGTATATCGATTAAAAAGTATTTTATTTTGTCAGTTTACATAGATATTTTAAAAACGCATCTTTATATGATTTAAATATAAGATAATAACACTGGACGATAGAAATTTTGTTAAATGGATATCCTGAACTGTTTCTTATGTATTTCGTTCGGTACGCTGAAGACGAATATAACCTCCAAATTTGCACAGCGGGCTTAGATTTTTTGTAATTTTACATATTTCATAAACTAGCAATATAATTCAGAGTGTAAAATGTCTTGTTTCGTTTAACTATTTTCTTGCGATTTTATGAAAAAAAGGTGATCGCCAGCAATATAAAACGTATAATAAGTAGGAACCAAAAAATAGATAAACATAAACGCAAACATGATAAATGTATTAGCGAACTTATAAAAAATATAACATCGGTCCGCGTTTTTCATGAGTCATTTTGGCTTCAGTTTGTGTTTGGTCGTTTGATGTGAAAGTGTGGGTGATATTTATATATTGTTTATTTATTATATAATATATATATATATATATATATATATATATATATATATATATATATATATTATATATATTATATATATATATATATATATTATATTATATATATATTATATATATACATTATAATCAAGCGCAAATTTATCAAGGTAACAGAGTAGGCAACGCCTACTTGTCTTAGTGAACCCAAAAAAATATATTAAAAAGTCAGTATATATATTATATATATTATTATAATATATATTATATATATATATATATATATATATATTATACTATATATATATATATATATATATATATATTAATATATATATATATATATATATATATATATATAATAAATATATATATAATATATATATATCAGTGGCGACTCTAGTAACTTTTTACTACTCGTGGCTCTTCTCTCTCTCTCTCTCTCTCTTCTATAAGATATATTATATATAATTATATATCTATATATTATATATATATATTATATATATATTATATATATTAATATATATATATATATATATAATATATATATATATATATATATATATATTATATATATATATATATATTGAGTTCCCTATTAATTAATAACATTTTCTATGTAATCGGTCAGCCAAGGGTTGACGGCATATATTGATATAATATTTTCAAATTACATTTTTTCCTATTGTTTTAAAGTATTTATTTATTTTATGTGTTTTTATTAAATATTTTTTGTTATAAAAATATATTTATTATGTATAATATTTAAACATATTATAATATAAACAGAGTATTTATAAAAAAATTTATACAATAAATTCACAGATACCATATCCTTTCCTTTGGGCACGGATTAGTCCTATTTTTAATGTGTTTAAGCATTATTTGATAGCGGCTATCTCTTCCCTTTTTCGTTTCAATTTTGGATAATCTTTTATATTTGTTATGTAATAATTTCATTTATTTGACCACTTTCGCAAAAAATATGAAAATATTATTATGAAGCATTGTGAAATTTGCAAAATTAGATTGTTTCTATAATGTCAACTCGTGCTGAGCACGAGTAGCACGAGTGCAGGAGTCGCCTCTTATATATATATATATATATATTATATATATCTTATATATATATATATAAATATATATATATATATATATATATATAATATATATATATATATACCATATTTTTTTTTTTTTTTTTTTTTTTTTTTTTTTACGGTTATCACCACCGCTAACGGGCAAAGCCCTATTCAAGGGGGTGTTAAAAACAACAAAAATTCAACTAACACAAACTACGCAGATGAGCACGACGCAGGGTTTAAAGTGAGGGAGATTAATTGAGTAGGAAACACCGAAGATGGACGAGAATTCCACAGAAACAGAGGTGGCAGGAAAGAGGAGCACGCAGCGAATAGTCTGGAGCTTGCTGATATCAACTTCAAACACATGTGCCGACAACAGCATACCTTGTGCTACGAGGGCGTACTTAAAGGTGGTGGAAGCGAGTGATAAAGTTCCTCTCGAGCACTTAGGCTAACGGTACTATAGAAAGAGATTAAAGCACCAAATCGCGCCGCAAAGTATAAGAGGGTCAAGTGAACTAAAAGAACAGGACAGTTGATAATTTTTTGCCTTTGACCGCCCTATCAAAAGCGGGTGAACTGAAGCCCCCAATATGAGAGCAGTACTCCGCATCCAAGGGCGGATTGAGGCCTTGTATGACTGGAGTAATGTGAAGAGGAAAGTCACGCAGTCTAACAGAACTCCAGCTTCCTTGAGGGCCGCTTTAGAAACCGATTGTGATGTGAAGGTTTCAAGACATTTTTTTGTTATGTTAAGGCCAAAGATGTTTTTATTGTCAACAGGATGAGACGAGAGACGTCGAAAGAGATAGGAAAGTTTAGAAAAGTGTTTAGAGAGAGGAGATTTGTAGAAGTTGAGTTTTTTAAAGAATTTTAAATTTCACAAGGTTCAGACGAACCACCCGGAAATTCTATCCAGAATCAGCGAGAATAGATCGGAAATATTAAGACGAGAGGCAATTCTAGAAGTAAAAAGAAGGAGCAGAATTGAAAATGAGTTGAAGAATGAAGTGTCGAGTCATCGGCATATAAGTGGATAGAGTTAGAAGTGCAGGTGAGAAGATCATTTTAATGAAAAGTAGGAATAAAAGTAGGAGATAAGACAGAACCCTGGAGAACACCACTATTGACAGAAAAGGAAGAAGAAGTCGCCATACCACAGCTGATATTGAGCGATTTGAATAGAAAGCTAACATAAGTAAGCAAAGAGAAGGAGGAAACCAAAGGAGGGGAATTGGAAGAGCAGTTGAGCGTGATACCGGTCAATGCTTTGGATTGTCAAGCGCCAACAGCAAGTCTCCCGTAGTTCCTACGGGCGGAAAACCATAAATAGTAAGATAGGAAAGTTATATCGCATAGAACTCGAGGCCGAAGCGTACTGGCGATCGAATAAGTGAATGAGATTCAGGAGATACTAGAAATGAGAGGTTGAGAAGAGTTTCAAGTATTTAGATAGATACAAGTAAGAGCTATAGGGCGATAGTTTAAAAAGGATCAGAGCGGCTTTCCTTTTTTCGGATAGGTTGGACATGTGCGCTCCAACACTGAGGGAAAGTGCTAGTATTGAGAACTAGAGAATATAGTTGAACGAGGGGGCGGGGATAGCACGGAAGCACACCGTCAAAACTCGGGAGAATGCCATCCGGGCACCCGCGATTCCTAACGTTCGAGAATTCGGAGCCCATGCACCGATTCGATGTATCACAGGCAAGGCATAGGAGACCTGAGGGAGAAGAAGGAGAAGGAGGAATGCCAAGAATCGTCCAGGGTTGAGTTAGAGGAAATAGGAGCCGAAGAGATTGACTTTTTCAGTTGAGAATTGCAACAGAACATCAAGAAGCGAATAAAGGAGGAAAGACAGATTTCCCAGAAGTTGTTAGAGATTGTTTTGGCAAGAGGCCAGAAAGTTTTGTCAGTAGGAGAACAAGGAGGTTAGCGCACTTTCGTTGATGAAAGCCGCTTTGCTCGTCGAAGAGTTCCCCTGCAACGATTTCAGGAGAATGAAATTAGAAGAGTGATAGGAGAACGAGAATTTTTCCACTCCGATACGCACTGTCTCTAGCTGAATGGCCAGAGAACAAGCAAGATCGAACCATGGATTATGAGGAGAGAAGATTTAGTCGAGAAGGAATAAACCT
>JABUQX010029757.1:35000-38806 GCA_015478945.1 Trachelipus rathkii
ATCACCACCACAAGTCTCCCCGTAGTTTCTGAGGGCGGAAACCATAAATCAGTTAGCTAGGAAAGTATTCGCAGTAAGACATCGCGCGCCAAGCTGTACTGGCGTCGAAAAGAAGTTGATGAGACTCAGATGCTTTATAACTCCTACTCGAGTAGTGAGTGAAAGATTTTTAAAATAGAATACAAGTGAGAGCTTTCTGTCGATAGCAAAGAAGGTTTATGAGCGGGCTTCTTTTTTCGGACAGTTGGAATGTGCGTGCTTAACACGTGAGGGAAAGTATTAGTATGAGACATAGAGAAGTAAAGTTGAACGAGGGGCGGGGGTCAGCGAAAGCAACTCCTCAAAACTTGGGGAAGGAATGCCATCCGGCGCCGCTTCCTAATGTTCATAGATTTCAGGGGGCCATGCACAAGATCAAATGAAATCACTAGGCGTGGAAAGAGAAGGAGAAAGAGAAGGAGGAGGAGGAGGAGGAGAAGCAGGAGGAGGGAGCGTCCAGGGTTGAGTTAGAGGAAATAGGAGGCCGATGGAGAATTGCAACAGAACCATCAGATCAATAAGAGGAGGAAAGACAGATTTTCAGAAGTTGTTAGAGATGTTTTTGGAAGAGGCCGTCGAAATTTTTGAGTAGGGGAACAAGGGGGTCTATATCTTAATAAATAAATATATAGAGGTAAATAATTTTAATATATATATATAATATAATATATAATATATATATATATATTATATATATATATATATATATATTAGATTTTGCTATCAAGATTTGACCACGAGCCGCCACTGATAAATATATATATATATATATATTTATAATATATATATATATTTATTATATATATATATATATATATATATATTATATATTATCTATATATAACAGTGGCGTATCGAATTTTTTTTCGGGGGGGGTTAAACCAAAAATGTTTCTTATTATATTATGATATACTAATAGCTATATATATAATATACTAATTATAATATATATATATATATTAATATATATATATGTAATATATATATATATGATATATATAAATATTATAATTATATATAAATATATAAATTTATAATATAAATATTAATCTATATAAAAATTTATTAATAAGCTACGATAAAATGTATTAATAAAATATATAAATAAATGCAAAATGGAATCGCTAAACCTCAGCTTTCTAAGAAAAAATTGGAAATAAATTTAAATAATTTGGTAATCATCTTACGTAAATTGTTAACATTTAACTGCCCAGGATATGAGAGTGAGCAAAGTACAGAGATAACATCTTCAATGTTTTTTATATCATATTTCGATTATGTAGAGGAGGGCAAGTCCAAGTAAGGACGTATTTTATGATAAGTTTTGAAAACGTCTTGACTTTCCGTAAAGGTAGCCTCAGATAAGCATTCCTCCACTGCATAAAAATCTTAAAAAAAATTGATATTTATAAACCACCCTTTCCTTTATTCGGGGGCTACTTATCGAAAGTTTTCAAGGAAAACGTCATCATATTTCATGACGTCAGAGACCAATAACCAATGAACACAAAGTAAATGAAACTAAAACAAAATAAAAGTATATTATAAAATAAATTTATGTATGTAAATTTATAAAAATATTAAAAAAAAAAAAAATTAATGAAATAATCTAAACGCGTTTAATAAAAATACCATGAGAATTGAAGATGTGTTGCTTCACACTTATTAGTTCCAGTTGCTTTGGTTGGCATAGCCTTAGGCTGAACGTAGCCTAGCTACGAAATTATGATAAATTATAAAAATATCATCTGCGCTTCTTACACTAAAGTTAGGTCCCGGTCGAAGGTTGCACGCTGCCTATTTCTCTGGTGTGAGCCTAATTATGTGGTTTTTTGGGTATTTTCTTACACGAAATATTATTGTGACAAATCATTTAACACGAAGAAGCTAATTAAAGAAATATTAAAGTTTAAATATATGTAAACTAACGTAAATTAAAAAAACAAGATGGCTGCCGCTCGGAAAACAAAATCTTAAGGAGAGTTAAGGTTGGTTCAGAGCTATCTTGACTAAGGAAGAGATTTCGCCAAGTATTTTGCCGTCAAGGCTTCCTTACGGAAAAAATTTCTCAAGGATCGTTCATAAATTTGAATTACGTTAAGGGAGGATATCTGAAAGGACATTGACGAAAGGAAGAGCAAAGGGCCGGTATATAAATACGGCTAAGGGCGTATTTAATACCGGCTTTTCTCTTCTTTCGTCAAGTGTCCTTCAGATCCTCCATTACGTAAATTAATTATGAAGAATCCTTTGAAAATTTTTTTCCGTAGGAAGCCTTGACGTCGCAAGTACTTTGGCGAAATCTCTTCCTTAGTCAAGGTAGTTCTGAACCAACCTTGAACTCTCCTTAAATTTTTTTTCCGAGGGGCAGCATACTTTTTTTTTTTATTGTACAATTTGTCGCTATTATTATTTAATTTATATATTTATTTGGCATTTTTATGTAAATGATTTTGTCAAATATATATTGTGTAAGAAAATACCCAAAAACCAAATAATTAGGCTCACACCAGAGAAATAGGCAGCGTGCAACCTTCGACCGGACTAATTTTAAGTGTAAGGAGCGCAGATGAATATTTTATAAATTTATCATAATTCGTAGCTAGGCCACGTTCAGCTAAAGGCTCTGCCAACCAAACAGGCAACCTGAACTGAATAAGTTGTGAAGCTAACACATCTTCATTTCATGTATTTTATTAAACGCGTTTAATTATTTCCATTATTTTTTTTCTTTTTATATTTTCATAAACATGAAGATGATGAATTAAATTGTCAAAAACATTTATTATTTTCTAGTTCATTTACTTTCGTCTTCTTTTACAATTGGTTCTGAGTCATGAAATATATGACGTTTTTCTCTTGAAAACTGTCTCGATAAGTAGCTCCAGATAAAGGAAAGGTGGTTTTATAAAATAGCAAATTTTTTCAGATTCTTATGCAGTGGAGGAATGCTTAACTGAGGCTACTTTACGAAGTCAGACGTTTTTTTCAAGTTGATTCATAAGATACGGGCCTAGTCTTTCATCTCAAAAGTATAATTAGGCAAATTTCAAAAAGGACTGAAAGAGTCAGGCCCGTATTTATAAATCAACTTTGAAAAACGTCTTGACTTTCCGTAAAGGTAGCCTCAGATAAGCATTCCTCCACTGCATAAGAATAAAAATTTGCTATTTATAAACCACCCTTTCCTTTAATCGGGAGCTACTTATCGAAGACAGTTTTTAAGGAAAGTCATCATTTTTCATGACGTCAGAGACCAATAGCCAATGAACACAAAGTAAATGATCTAGCACAAAATGAAAGTATATTATATATTATTTTCTGTATGTAAATTTATAGAAATATTAAAAAAGAAAAAAATTAATTAAAAAAATACACGTTTAATAAAAATACTATGAGAATTGAAGTGTGGGTGCATCACACTTATTCAGTTCAGTTGACTTTGTTGCATAGCTTAGAGCTGAACGTAGCCTCGCTACGACATATATGATAAATATAAAATATCATCTGCGTCTTAACACTAAAGTTAGTCGGTCGAAGTTGCACGCTGCTATTTTCTTGGTGTGAAGCCTAATTAATGTTGTTTTTTGGGTATTTTCTTACACGAAAGTATATATTTGACAAAATCATTTACATAATAAATGCCAAAAAATGATATAAATTAAATAATAATAGCGACAAAATTGTACAATAAAAAAAACAAGATGGCTGCCAGCTCGGAAAACAAAATCTTAAGGAGAGTTCAAGGTTGGTTCAGAGCTACTTTG
>JABUQX010029758.1:0-5000 GCA_015478945.1 Trachelipus rathkii
AGTAGACCGCACTAGGAAATCAGAGTCGCCGCTTCAGCCCTAGGCTGAAGAAGGGGACTTCCTCCCCCATCTCTGTCCCCATAACTCGACGCCCCCTAATGAAATATATTCCTTGCTTCCAATCTTTAGAGGGCTCGAAGAAGATGCGGGACAGAGGGGTACGAAGTCCTCCCCCCGTGCTTCACCTTGAGCTGAGCACTCCCGCACTCCCTGATATCTTTGCGATCGTGCTTCTCAGCCTGGTGTTTATTTGTTTTATAGTATAAAATGACTTACATATTTTTTGCTTTTCTGGAATCGGCACCCAGAAATCTAAAAGGATCAAGTAATACTTTGAAGATAATTTACCGCCAGTAGACCTTTGTTACTGATATGGTAGCAGAAACCAAATGGAATATGAATTCCACGCCATATATATATATATATATTAATACAGATATATATGCCGGCATATATATATATATTATTTTCATATATACTCATCGTATATTTATATTATATAGTATATATAATAAGTTATATACTATATATATATATCATAAGTTAGGGCTATCAATACAGAGATTAAAATAAATAATTATGATTTGCTGTAAAGCTCTTTTATTGCAGCAAGGACAATACTCTCACTTTCTTTTAAATAAAATTTTCTAAGGTTATTTTCTCTAGAAAACGTTACCATATCAGTTAGTTGCGCTTTTAAGCGAGGCTTTTGCACAAACAAGCTAAATTCCGTCTTTTGGTATATACGATATATATACGTCATTATATGATTTATATATAACATAAATATCAGGTTCAAACCTCTAATGTAATCTCAATCTATCTATATACTATTCATCAACTTTGGCAACGCTGTGATTCTTTTAAATGACAAAGGATGTTTCATAGTATTAACAAGCAAACGACTTGATTTTCTAAAAAATCCGATTTTTTAAGAAAAACAGCAAAATAAAATATTACCCACCAGACGTGGACCGATTGAAAACACACAAACACAGAACAACCATAAGAAGTTTCTCTAGGTTGGGGCAACGTGACCTGTTGGCGTTCACCGTGCCCGCCGTCTACTGTACTTCGTAACAAGTTTTGCAGGGATATGGAACAACTGCTTGTAGAGTACAGAGTGGTTCGAGCGCTTCTCCAGTGACCTTAAGTGTGTGATCACCTAGCTTTCACCTGAGTTCACAACGTTTCTTGACTACCCTAACGTCCTTCCAGAGTCGCAGAGCGGTGTGGCCTCGCGGGCGCGCAAGGGCCATCGGCGTCATAGGGGGATTTTTATGCACGCTCTGGCTGCACGTCTGCTAGCCACCAACTGACGACTTCCAAGCAGCTTCGGGAAGAAACGCCCTACATCTTTATCGTAACAACGCTCCACTCTCTGCCAAAACATCTGAATTATTCATCCTCTTATTGAGGTGGTGTATTCCAAGGCCAGAATTTAACCCCTTCAATACCAGTTTAAACATTAAATGTTTATAGGTTCAATACAATATTCATATTACTTGGACTCGAGAAACTCGACAATCCACATTATTATTTCCTTTTATCAGAAACGTTCATAGTGTGACATGCATTCAAATGCATTGGATGCAAAAATTATTTACTTAATGTCAACATATCGAATACTGATATATCCGAGTATGTCAATTTCAAATTTTTTTACCTACCGTGACAAAACACAGTCATTTTAAACTCCAAATAGAAACTAATCAGTTTGCCACAATGGCTTATTCGATGAAAATTGTTTCATATTGGCTATTTATCAACATGTTTGGCAAAGCAAATTTTACCATAGTATATATAAATATAATTAAAATTATAGTACTTAAATCCAATTTGTAGTTTTCGGACCATCTTGTGATCGTGTTGTGTGTTGCACTGTACACTTTGCGCGGGAATGATCTCCTACCAAAAAGTAAAAATATATATAAAAAAGACGTTTGAGGTTAAAGGTAATAATACACAGGCGGTCCATCATTATTTTACTTGAAAAAAATATGTCCAAAAATCAATGAATCTGTACTGTATTATATATAGTAATTATCATGTAAAGATATAATAATAGATAATAAAGTAATAATATAATATATAATCAAATTCTGGGGAATGTTATATATATGCGATCCGTATATTTACATATCGATATATGATTTGGATCTTAAATTTTTCAGAAAAGTATGTGGGTCCTGGCTATACTTTACCATATTATATATAATATAATAATTATTATGATATATAATATTATATATATTATATAATAACTATATATAGTATATTATATATATATTATTATATATTATTAAATATATATATATATATTATAACTATATATAGTATATCAATATTCACACACACTCATATACTAATATAATATATACTATAGTACTATAATATAGATATAGTAATAATATATATATATTGATATATAAGTACTATATATATAAACCTATAGTAGAATATATATAAAAATAGGGTTATACTTAGTTTCCTTTCTCGAGCCTATCGACATTTAATGTTTTGTTTTTAAAACTCCGAATTTTCCGCATATATGGTATCCGATTTATACTAATAGATACGAGAATTCTAAATTTATCATTGAATGCCATACAACATTAGGGATAATGCATAATCACCGTTATATACATATTACCATAGCATAATCAATTAACAAAAAATATCGATAAACTTATATATACTACTGATATATAATATATTATATATTATATATAGATTTATACATAATAGCTACTATAGTATATCACAGATATAAGTATATAATATACTATATATTATATCACTACCTCGCTATATCACCTACTCCGGTATACTATGACTATATGTAACGTAGTTAACACTTAGTATATAACTATTAATTATATAACAATCATAATCTATATATCGATCATACTTTATATATAACTATATATATATATAGATACTAATAAAATTATATGATATAATATATATATATATATTTATATATGTATTAATATATATATAATTATTTATATTATATATTATATATATGCATATATATATATATAAATATAATATATATATAGCTATACTAGGTATTATAGTAGTAATGATATATATATTTAATATATATATTAGTATTAATATTATATACATATATACTATATATCATATATATTCACTGTAGTATGTATTGGAACCTTTTCAATCGATATCTGAACTTATATATAAATTTGAATTCAGTAAATGGGTTGATCTACTGTGTATAGTGGACGTTGCCGGGTATTCTTTGTTCCATTTCTGAAAATTTATGAATTTTGAAGGGTAAATCGGCCACGAGTGTTTGAAACTTAATTTTGAATCTTTGATTGTGAGAATGTTAGCAATGCTAATTAGTTTGATACTAGAGAAAAAGGTTTGTAGAACAGTGTCACAAAAAATTGTGAATAATACCAAAGTAGGAGAAAAAGGTTTAAGTTTATTGACTGTAGATACATTGTGCTCGATATACTGTTTACTCCAAATATTTCTTGTCAAATATATAGAGAGTTACTTACCACTAGATCGCCCTTTTAATTATGTATTTCTTTTTACATAACGCGGAATAACAGTTTCCCAAGGCTTCAGTAACACTTAGATGTTCAGTGAACAACATATAGATATGGAGTTAATTTAATGTCGGTTTAATGGAGTATATATAGTATATAATAATATTGATATATATATATATATATATATATAAATATATGATTATATATTAATATATAGTATTTATATATATTATATATATATAATTATACTAATACTGGTCAATATAATATATATGCCAGCTTCTAGAAGAGCCACAAAAAATTATATCCAAAAAACTACAATAGCTACAGGGCAAAAAAGGATACATTTTTGGCATCCTTGTAAAATTTTGGTTTAATTTCGATGTAAACAAAATGAAACAAAAATAAAAAGAAAACAATTAAAAATTGCCTTTTTGGGCGGGTGGGAGCTCTGAGCCGGCGGCGGACATATTATAGTATTATTATTCTTAAAGGTTATCACCGTCAACTTTTAGGGGCTTGCGAGGCCGACGCGGAACACAGGGGGGACGCTTTTCCATACCCCGTAGGCAGGGGCGGGAAGCCCCCGCGCGACACCAAAATACCAAAGACGGGGGTTCCGGAGACCCCTCCGTGGAGGGGGAAATAGTCCAACCCGTAGTTCCCGGAAGGCGAGAGGACCCCGACTCCTGCCATCGGTTGGGTATACCCTTGGGGTATTCAGTTAAAAAAGAAACAACAAAGATTTACTAGAAAGTCTATTATTTTTAACGCGAGATACGTATAAAACAGTCGTCTAAATAGTGTTTCTACCTCATATACCTATAATTATTAAACAATAATTTTTTTTCTTTACATTTCCGAAACTAAAACATGTACCAGCACCTTCCCAGCAATGTATCGCTTTTTCTCCGGTAGCTGTTGTAGTTTTGAGACTATGGGATAGTGTGACTCTTCTACGCAGGCTGCATACTATATTGAATTAGCAGTATATTATTAAGATATAATATATTATATAGGTATAATATATTGTATATAATATACATAATAATACTATATGTATTATATATAATATAATAGCTATATATAGTATAAATAATATTATATATATAGTAATATATAATATATAATATTATATATATATAATACGTATATATTATATGATTTATATATAATATAAGTATATATATATTATTTAGTATATATATATATAAATTAGATATAGCTTAATATAACTATACCTATATAAATTTATACGTACTTTACTACACTAGAAATATTTAATATATATCGGTTCATGAGACTATATATATAGATATATAGCTTATACTATTATATATATATATACACTTGTATATATCGATGTCGGATAGATCATCGGTATCGATACTTAGTTTCGAATCATATTCGAAATCGAAGTTCATGAAAGAAACCTTAAGTCTTTACCCTACATCTCCTATAACCGCTACG
>JABUQX010029758.1:22500-25000 GCA_015478945.1 Trachelipus rathkii
TATAAAGTGTATATTAAAACTAAAGTAAGGAACTTTAATTGACTTATTTTTGCAAAAACTAAAATTTAGTAGTGTATTTTACTTATTCTAATAATAATTTATGAATTTATAACTTTTTATTCATTTATTATATTTTCGAAGTTCGAAGTTTGAACGAAATTTTAAACTCACTTCAGCGAAAAACTTAGAGATGACCTTTCTATGTTATATCACTATACATTTTTGGCGCAATTATTGGTTAGAATGTGAACATTATATAATAATACTGATAATGTTCGCAATTGATCCGACAAATTTAGAGATTACCTGGGCATGTTATATTAATATTATTTCATTTTAATTGATCCGACTTTTTCAAGCGCATATATATATATATGATATAATATATATATATATATATATAGTATATATATACATATATTATATAATATTTATATATATATTATAATATATACTATAATATAACCGTATAAGTATCTACACTCTTATAGTTATAATATATATATATATATATATAGTTTAATATATATATATAACAAATATATATATATATTATATACTATATATATGTATATATATAATGAAAATGAAAAATAAATAATGAATTTGAAAAAGGACGATTTATTTTTATCTCATTCTGGCCAGTCATTCCGCAATCAATAGATGACTGGCGGCCTTCACCACTATATAATATATAACTATATATATACACAGCTATATATATATATATATATATATATAATATATATAATATAATATATATATTTAGGTCTTGTTGTTATTATATTTTATTAGTAATATATAATATATATATATATATATAATAGAAAAGGAAATTCTAATGAAATTCTTGAAGTTGCTCTCATTTACTGAATAAAAAAAGCGAATGACAGGAAGTTTTGAGGAGGAATTTGGATGCGAGGCGACGTGGTATCAAGACGATGGTTTTAGTATTCAAAAGATGCAGATCTTGAGACAAAATGGCACCTCTTATACCTCTCATAAAATGCTCGAAATTCCTCCGAATTTGCAAATAATAATAATAATAATAATAATAATAATAATAATAATAAATAATAATAATAATAATAATAATAATTAATAATAATAAAATATAATAATAATAATGAATGATAATAATAATAGATAATCAATAATATAATAATAATAATAATAATTAATAATAATAAATAATAATAATAATAATAATATAATATTTCAATTTCAATTTCAAAACTTTATTCAGAGAAGAAAAATCACATTATTTACATAGTCCAATATTTTACAACTTCATTATAGCAATTAATTATAATAACAAAAAATGTAATTTCCCCTAGTATCTGAAATGGTCTACTAATTGCAACACAGTGTCGTGTCCTTTGAGACCCGAAATATAATTAATAGCAATAAGTATAAAAATGATAAAAATAAACAAAAACTATAATGATAATAATAATAATAATAATAATAATAATAATAATAATAATAATAATAATAATAATAATAATAATAATAATAATAATAATAATAATAATAATAATAAAAATAATAATAATAATAATAATAATAATTAATAACTGCAATTTAATAATAAAAAAAGATCAGCTAATAACATAATATTAAGTAATTAACAGCAAGATTATTAATAAAAAAGCCTAATCTAGTAATATTTTCACAATTACTAAATACACAATAATAATAATAATTAAAGAATAATAATAATAATGAATAATAATAATAATAATAATAATGAATAATAATAATAATAATAATAATATTAAATAATAAATAATAATAATAATAATAATAATAAAATAAAATATAATAATAATAACTAATAATATTAATAATAATAATAATAATAATATATAATAATAATAATAATAATTAATAATAATATAATATTAATTAATAATAATAATAATGAATTAATAATAATAGATAATAATAATAATAATAATAATAAATAATAATAAAATAATAATTAATAAAATAATAAGTAATAATAATAATAAGTAAAATAAATCCAGAATGTGAACAATAAGACATGAACTTAAGTATTGTTGAGAAGCCGACATTTATCTTTCGTTTATGAGTACCGATCAGAATTTGTAAAAAGATAATAATAATAGAGGTAAGTAAATAAAGTATATAATAATAAAAAAATAATGAATAATAATAATAATAATAAAATAATTAAGTAATAATAGTAATAATAGTAATTAATAATAATAATAATAATAATAAATAATAATAATAATAATGAATAATAATAATATAATAAGAATTAATAATAATAAAAATAATAATAATAATGAAATAATAATAATAATAATATATAATACATATAATAATATAATAATTAATATATAGATAATAATAATAATAATAGATAATAATAATAATAATAATTATAATAATAATAATAATAAAAATTAATAAATAATAATAATAATTAATAATATAATAATAATAAATAATAATAATAATAAATAATAAT
>JABUQX010029758.1:27500-32500 GCA_015478945.1 Trachelipus rathkii
ATTCATCAATGTAGTTTCAAATCATTTTCAATAAAAAAATAAATAAAATTAGAGAACTCAGATATTATACAGTATATATATAATTTAAATAACTTAATTAAACTAAATAATAGTTATATTTACAAAACTTATTATTAATTATGTAATAATTGAGATTATTTACTAATTTTAGAAAAATAATAATTAAAAAAGCAATTTGTGCCTAAAAAAATTAAAAAAATTAAAAAAATTAAAAAAAATAGTAAAATAAAAAAAAATGAAAAATATCAAAAAAATCAAAAATGTTTTTTGTTTCTAAAACAACCCTGATTTGGAGATCGCATTCTCTTTTGGTTTGTAAAATCGGTGCTGCTAAATAGATGGCAGTCGTACTCTGAACTACGTACGGCCTTCACTCTTTTTTAATTTCTGTTATGTTAGAAAGATCTTTATTCATTTTACTTGGTTAAGCATCGCTTCAAATTTTCAATAGATTACATCTTATTTTTAATCGAAACTGTTTTGATCACTTATAAAGGAAGAAACTCTTTGTTATTCCTTCTTAATGTTTCTATTCTCAATTTTCATTCTCCAAAAAGAAGTAAATGTAGTTGTCCAATGATATTATCTCCCATGTAACAGGTTAATTTGAAGTATTCAGTTTTTCGATCTTTGACTTGGCTCTCTTGCTGTCTATTTATCTTCTTGATTTCAATGTTCATCATCTCCAATCCAATAGCTTCTTCTAGATCTGAAGATTTTCCAAGTGAACTCGGACACCATAACTTTTAAAATCAATGAATTAATAAATCTCTTTACTCATATCCCAAGCTAGTTTTGTGATGAGCCAAAATAAACAAAACCACTTCTTAACTTCCACCAACATTTCGCCTTGTTCGATTGACTTTGTTTCTCATCACCACCATTTTTCAGTTCTTTTGTTCAATCTATTCATATCAGAACAGAACCTGCCAGTCTTCTGTGAGCAGTCAAAAATGATCAACTCAATCTTTACTTTTTTCTTTTGCAATCTTCAGTCTTTGTCTAGTGGATACACAAATATTTTGGCTAAAGTTTGAAAACTAAATTAAAAAAATGGATTTCAATACAGCCATAAGACAAATGGAGCTCTATTGAATGAAACAACTGGAGTTCTAAACTAGATATTGATAGATAGTAGATGGTTATAATTATTATTGTGTAGTCTTATTGGGTAATAGAGATAAGATATATATATAGATAGTTTAGTATTATTTACTGATAGATATTTGATATGATAATAATAGATGTCATAGTAGTAAAGGAAGTCTAAACTGATATAGTGTAGTTGTAAATGATAGTATCGTCAGTTTATATATGTATA
Source organism: Trachelipus rathkii (assembly GCA_015478945.1). Taxonomy (NCBI): domain Eukaryota; kingdom Metazoa; phylum Arthropoda; class Malacostraca; order Isopoda; family Trachelipodidae; genus Trachelipus; species Trachelipus rathkii. Next base: position 28,843 of record JABUQX010029758.1, read on the forward strand.
AGTGTCTCATGTGTATTAATATAGTATATATATAAGGTATATAGATTAAAAAATTTTTAATCGGATGGTCATTAGTATAGTTATAGGTATATAATACCTTATGAGGAATATGTATACCTATGATTAGTAGAGTATATAGTTAATATACTTCAGTAAGGAGAGTATGAATAAGTAATATGACTGTAAGATGATGAGAATAAGAAGGTAGTTAAGCTCCCGAATTATGATTAGATCGAGTATGATGAATGTTATATTAAAGTACTTATACGCGGATTACATATGAATGAATTTATATAGGCTGTATATGTTATATACGTATAGTGTATATATAGAATATGACACGGTATATATAATATATATATATAATATATATATATATATATATATTAATATCAATATATATAATATATATCATAGTATATATATATATTTAATAGATAATTATATTATATTATATAGTATATAATATATTATATTATATATATGTATATATTAATATATACTGTATATATATAATATATATAATATATAATATATATAAATATATTATAATATAAATATTATATAATATATAAAATATAGTATAATATATATATATAAATAACGGAATATATAGTATATATAATATATATATAATATATTATATAATATATATATATATCTAGATATAAGTATATATATATATATATAGTAATATATATAAATATATATATATAGTATATATATATATATATATATATTATTATATATATAGTATATATATATATATATATATATATTATTATAATAACTATATATATTATATATATATATACTGTATATATATATATATAGTATATATATATATATATAATTATACATAATATATATATATATAATATATATATAATATATATATATATATATATATTAAGGTTTAGATTTCGAAGATGCTATATTTAGAAATATTCTTCATAAAATTGTTCCTTACTACAAAACATTAAATATATATAATAAACTATGGTATTATAATGTAGGTCAATTTATTATATTCCTTTCTTAACTGTAGGTCATTTTTGTGTTTGCAATAAGAAAAAATATTAATTTAGATTACTCTTTAATGAAAGGGTGTAACAACAAATTGAAGCGTCAGAAATGACAGGATAATTATGGACATGCTAAACTGAACAAAGGAATATTTCAATAAAGCCGTAATCGATTAAATGCATTAGTCAGTGGCAATAAAACTCCATAATTACGCTATTGTCACCTTACCTCATCAATACATCAACTTAAATTAATATGTTATAAAATAATATTATTGAAACCAGGGCTGCGGAGCCGGAGCAGGGAAAGGGAGCCGTGGAGCCTCAAGATTTTGGGTATAGCCGGAGCCGGAGCTGGAGCCGGAGCCGGAGTCGAAATCTTTGGGGCCCTGGAGCCGGAGCCGAAGTCGAAATTTTAGGGGGGCCTGGAGCCGGAGCCGGAGCCGGAGCCGGAGCTGGAGTCGGAGCCCCAATAAAAGACGTTGCTCCGGCTCCGGCAAGTACAAAGCTAAGTAATTATTAATTTTATTACTACAGGTTATATATATATATAATATAATATATGAAATATATAATATATAATATATTATATATATTATATTAATTAATATATTATATATATATATATATATATATATAATAAATATATATATAAGGCCTTATAGTATATATATATTATAATAGTATATCCTTAGGGTGATGAGGATATGATCGGTTAAGATATATATATATATATAATATATATGTAGTATATATATAAGCTAGTTAGATGGGGTATGTGAATATATAGTATTAATATATACTATATATATTTTATGTATAGGTATTATAGTATACTATATTTAGTGTGTGTATATTTATGGTTAGGTTAAGTAAATTATAATAGCTGGGTATATAAATATATTTATATATACTTGTATATAGGAATATATATATTAGGTATTATAGTATATATAACGGCTGTATGCTATATTGGGTAGTGATATTATAGTATTTGATATATTAGTTATATTATGATGATGTAAGTACTACGGTGTTTGGATTGTATAGTATAATATAGTATATATATATATATTATATACTATATATATATAATATAATATATATATATATATATATATATATATATATTTCGAGAAACATAGATATATGTTATGAATATATTTAATATATGCCGTAAGAGATATATATTATATATAATAGATATATATAATATATTATATATATATAATATAAAATATAATATATAATTATACATTATATATATATAATTAGAATATATATTATTATATTATATATATAATATATATATAATATATATATATATATATATATAAATATATATATATATATATATATATAATAATAAATATATATATATATATATATATATATATATACTATATATATAATATATATAATAATAATATTAATATATAATATTATATATATATAATCCTTTTTTCAAGAAAATATGGCTTATGTCTATTATATATTCAGTTAATATAGAAAGTTCATACTTTAAGATAACTTTAATTAATTAAGTTTAATATCCATAGAAAAATCAATGTCAACCAAACCAAATCGAAAGCACTTCATGTACTTAAATTATTTTATTCATCTCTGAAGATAAAAGTACTTCCAATTTTCCAATATGAAATAGTTAACACAGTGATGGGAAACATGCGGCTCGACAATCTAAAAGAGCTTGTCGAACCACCAGTTTACTTATTGGGTCATAATACATCTATACAGGATTCTTTAAAATTAATGGCAACATTTAAAACGCTCCTCATCCAGACATTGCTTGGCAATTGTTAAAAGAAAAGTTGAAGCAAAAAGCTGTTCAGGGTAACCTTATTTTCAAAAACTCAGAACTAAATAATAGTCTATTATTACATTTTTCAATTGTCAAAAACTTGGTCTGTCTATGTCAGATGAAAAATTGTAAAAATACAATGATTATAAAATGGTTCTTAAAGATGGACCCATTAGGGGTTTTTTTTTTTTTGGCATGACCAGGAATTTAAAGCACTATGCTGAGACATAGAGTTCGAGTCTAGAACCCCAGTCATGTTTATAGTATACAGGCAATACGTTCTAGAAGATAGCCAGGAACAAATTGCAGCTCTGGTTGCTGATGAAGGTAATTCTCGTGCATTTAGAACTGGATTCTTGCTCAAGGGCAAAGCTAAATATTTTGCATTTATTTAAATGGAGAAGATAAAAATAAATATTACTAAACACGTGTAGCAGTGAGAGATAACCAAATCACAACATTTCAGCTAATTTGTCCCGTGTCCAAGAACTTGTTATTTACGTTTTAAAAGAATCCGAAATAATAAAAGGCAAGTAATTAGCTTTGTTACGGACAGCGGATCAGCTTGATGAAAAATTAAATAAGGCAATGAGGAGGGGAACGGAAGCTGGTAAATGGATACTGATTTTATTGAAGTGTCAAACACGAAGAGGAATAAATTGTTTTTTTTTCAGAATGAATTGATAAAACTATGAATAACACTAATGTCCGATGACGTTAACATTTCACAACATGAGTGTGGAATTTATACTTACCTTAGTCAATGCGATTGTCTCAGCAAATACTCATACAGCATATTTTTATAAAAATGGCG
>JABUQX010029758.1:35000-43669 GCA_015478945.1 Trachelipus rathkii
ATATATATATTGTATATATAATATAATATATATAATCATATATATATATATATATATATATAATATATATTAAATATAAATATATACTATATATAATAATATTATAATATATTATAATATATATATATATATATACTATAGTTAATACAGCATGTTCTATCTATATATATATATATATATATATATATATATATATATATATTAACTTAACCCCTAAAATAATATTTACTTTAACACAAAATTTTTATTTCATTAATAATTAAAAACTGTTAAAACAACAAAAGGATAAAGGTGGGTGATAAAACCTTTTGAAGGAGAGGCCTTTCCGTCCTTTCAGGACTTTATTCAATCAAGGTATCACACGCAATAACTTCTTGATATATGAATGATCACTGACTGGGTAAAGTTTGAGTTTGTTGGTTGTCTTCTTTGAGATTTTTCAAAATGATTTTCCATTTTTTATCTGTTAACAATATATTATTAAGGATGGGATCAATCTTTATTTCACCCTCTATTATATTCATATGTTGCTGCTTAGTATTGTAGATCAACATGCTTTCTATTAATTTTCGTTTGAATGTATTGCTATTTTTATGTATGATCGAGTGATTATTTTTGTTAATAAGATGATTAAGACTCTCTCTATGTTTGACGAGGGCCGAGTTTAGGGTACCCTTTTGTAAGTCATGACCATGATGACTTATTCTCCTCTCCACATCAACTGATTCCCCTATATAAAAATCGGAACAAGAGGAGCACTTTATGCTATAAACTCCCTGAATGGGTAGAGCCTGTGTGGGGTCTGAAACCGGATTTCTTTGTTGCAAGAGCGTCTTTAAATTCGTAATTTTCTTCACAGGATGCACATTAGAAGGAAGTAAACTTTTATAGGTATGAAATTTATCAGAGGGTATATTAATATATAATTTTTGATCTGAGTTGGGGTTAGGGTTATGTAATTGATTAAAAAAGGACTTTTTTGCCATGTTAAGTGCTTTGTAGTAAGTATTTTCTGGGTAATGAAGTTTATGAAAAATGTTCTTTATATTTTTAAGTTCATGTTCCAGTTCCGAGGGGCTGCAGATCCTATATGCTCTCAGGATTTGGGAGGAAAATATTGACAATTTTGTACTATAAGAATGGACAGAAAACCAATTTATGTAGGAGTCCACGTGGGTAGGTTTTCTATAAACAGTTGTGATTGGACTTGAATTTTCATCTATTTTTATCAGAATGTCCAAGAAAGGAAGAACATCATTAGTGGCACGTTCTATTGTAAATTTAATTGAATGAATATGATGATTAAGATGTTCTAGAAGGGCGTAGGGGTCCAAGTGAAGAGGCAACGCAACAAACACGTCATCCACGTATCTTTTCCAAAAAATATCTGAATAGGTTGGGTGATTGAAAATGAAACGTCTCTCAAAAAACTCCATAAAAATATTGCTTAGGGTCGGGGACAAAGGGGAACCCATGGGAAGACCTGACAATTGCTTATAAAATTTTCCTTCGAAATGGAAAAAGTTATGTTCGGTTAAGAGGATTACTAGTTGTTTAATACTATTAAAAGGAATGTCAAACCTTATATTCTTTTCTGATATATACTCCTCCAACCAATCAAGCGTTAGATGGACTGGAACATTAGTAAATAAAGACACTACGTCAAAACTTAAAATGTTGGTATTTTGCAATTGAGTAGTGTTAAGTGATGAAACAAACTGCTGGCTATTTTTTATATGGCTGGAAGATATAGTACCCACAAGAACACTCAACTGCTTATTAAGCCACTTTGCTAATTTATATGTAACATTATTTATATTAGAGATGATGGGGCGAAGGGGTATACTATCTTTATGAAGTTTCGGCAACCCGTAAAAAGTTGCTATTTTGGGAAGGTATACTAAGAGATTTTTTTGTAAATTTTCATCATCTTTCAATATTATTTGCAGTTTTTGTTTAAATATTCTTTGCGATGATAGGAGGGGGTTTTTATTTAACGGAGAATAAACATTCCGGTCTGAAAGTATATGATTAGCTTTTGTTGAATAATCTAACTTATTCATAATAACCATTTTATTTCCTTTGTCTGCTCTTGTAATATGTAAGCTTTTGTTATTTTTCAAATCATGAAGAGCTTTTGTAAATCTATTCGGAAGAAAATGAGCGGATCTATTGTTAATGTCATTAAATACGTAACCTTTAAGCAAATCATAGTTAATATTTAATCTATTATTATTGTTTTGAAATTTTTCTATGCTCCAAAGAAACTCCGTCAGGTTATCATCATAACCCACACCAAATGAAGGACCAAGTGAAAGTACTAGTTTTTGATCCATCGACAAATTACAATGTGAAATATTAACATAAAACTCCTCGTTTCCCATCTCATTCCATATACTATTTTTAAAAATGCTTTCCAATCTATTAACACTCTTCCTCGTCACTGTTATCATATAGATTCTCAATAAATGGTGAGAAGAGTCCAAGACTTGACTTAAAATTTGGTCGGAGAAATTATTATATCTTAGGTAAAATTGTAAGTTACGGAAAGCAACATTCGTATCATAGAAAAGCTTATTCTTAGTAAAGTTCGAGTCTCTTATGTAACATTTTAATACCTCCTCCTGCCAAATCGGGAAAGGGGAATCATGAGAACGTGACAGAAAACTATTTAAAAGATTATTAGGAATCACTTTTTCAGACAAACATTGTTTCAGAAATTGGTTGTACGATTTGGACCTATTTGCTTTAAGAAGACAATCCTTATAATGTAATATTAAACGTTGGAAAGGGGGATTGTTATTTAAAAAATTAATGAAATTTATATGACAATGCGTGTGACAACAAAACAAACCGGGGTGCATTTTTAAATCATTTAAACCTGCTAACACGCAGTATAATAGATATATTAACTTAACCCCTAAAATAATATTTACTTTAACACAAAATTTTATTTCATTAATAATTAAAAACTGTTAAAACAACAAAAGGATATGGGGGGGGGGGAGAAAAACCTTTTGAAGGAGAGGCCTTTCTGTCCTTTCAGGACTTTATTCAATCAAGGTATCACACGCAATAACTTCTTGATATATGAATGATCACTGACTGGGTAAAGTTTGAGTTTGTTGGTTGTCTTCTTTGAGATTTTTCAAAATGATTTTCCATTTTTTATCTGTTAACAATATATTATTAAGGATGGGATCAATCTTTATTTCACCCTCTATTATATTCATATGTTGCTGCTTAGTATTGTAGATCAACATGCTTTCTATTAATTTTCGTTTGAATGTATTGCTATTTTTATGTATGATCGAGTGATTATTTTTGTTAATAAGATGATTAAGACTCTCTCTATGTTTGACGAGGGCCGAGTTTAGGGTACCCTTTTGTAAGTCATGACCATGATGACTTATTCTCCTCTCCACATCAACTGATTCCCCTATATAAAAATCGGAACAAGAGGAGCACTTTATGCTATAAACTCCCTGAATGGGTAGAGCCTGTGTGGGGTCTGAAACCGGATTTCTTTGTTGCAAGAGCGTCTTTAAATTCGTAATTTTCTTCACAGGATGCACATTAGAAGGAAGTAAACTTTTATAGGTATGAAATTTATCAGAGGGTATATTAATATATAATTTTTGATCTGAGTTGGGGTTAGGGTTATGTAATTGATTAAAAAAGGACTTTTTTGCCATGTTAAGTGCTTTGTAGTAAGTATTTTCTGAATCATTTTAAAAAATCTAAAAAGTTCTTTATATTTTTAAGTTCATGTTCCAGTTCCGAGGGGCTGCAGATCCTATATGCTCTCAGGATTTGGGAGGAAAATATTGACAATTTTGTACTATAAGAATGGACAGAAAACCAATTTATGTAGGAGTCCACGTGGGTAGGTTTTCTATAAACAGTTGTGATTGGACTTGAATTTTCATCTATTTTTATCAGAATGTCCAAGAAAGGAAGAACATCATTAGTGGCACGTTCTATTGTAAATTTAATTGAATGAATATGATGATTAAGATGTTCTAGAAGGGCGTAGGGGTCCAAGTGAAGAGGCAACGCAACAAACACGTCATCCACGTATCTTTTCCAAAAAATATCTGAATAGGTTGGGTGATTGAAAATGAAACGTCTCTCAAAAAACTCCATAAAAATATTGCTTAGGGTCGGGGACAAAGGGGAACCCATGGGAAGACCTGACAATTGCTTATAAAATTTTCCTTCGAAATGGAAAAAGTTATGTTCGGTTAAGAGGATTACTAGTTGTTTAATACTATTAAAAGGAATGTCAAACCTTATATTCTTTTCTGATATATACTCCTCCAACCAATCAAGCGTTAGATGGACTGGAACATTAGTAAATAAAGACACTACGTCAAAACTTAAAATGTTGGTATTTTGCAATATATAAATATTAACTATGATTTGCTTAAAGGTTACGTATTTAATGACATTAACAATAGATCCGCTCATTTTCTTCCGAATAGATTTACAAAAGCTCTTCATGATTTGAAAAATAACAAAAGCTTACATATTACAAGAGCAGACAAAGGAAATAAAATGGTTATTATGAATAAGTTAGATTATTCAACAAAAGCTAATCATATACTTTCAGACCGGAATGTTTATTCTCCGTTAAATAAAAACCCCCTCCTATCATCGCAAAGAATATTTAAACAAAAACTGCAAATAATATTGAAAGATGATGAAAATTTACAAAAAAAATCTCTTAGTATACCTTCCCAAAATAGCAACTTTTTACGGGTTGCCGAAACTTCATAAAGATAGTATACCCCTTCGCCCCATCATCTCTAATATAAATAATGTTACATATAAATTAGCAAAGTGGCTTAATAAGCAGTTGAGTGTTCTTGTGGGTACTATATCTTCCAGCCATATAAAAAATAGCCAGCAGTTTGTTTCATCACTTAACACTACTCAATTGCAAAATACCAACATTTTAAGTTTTGACGTAGTGTCTTTATTTACTAATGTTCCAGTCCATCTAACGCTTGATTGGTTGGAGGAGTATATATCAGAAAAGAATATAAGGTTTGACATTCCTTTTAATAGTATTAAACAACTAGTAATCCTCTTAACCGAACACAATTACTTTCATTTTGAAGAAAACTACTATAAACAAAAAACAGGACTTCCGATGGGTTCCCCCCTCTCACCCACACTCAGTGGTATATTTATGGAACTTTTTGAAATGCAATTCATTTTCAATCACCCAATGTACTCTGATATTATTTTGATCTGAGTTGGGGTTAGGGTTATGTTTGTTGCGTTGCCTCTTCACTTGGACCCCTACGCCCTTCTAGAACATCTTAATCATCATATTCATTCAATTAAATTTACAATAGAACGTGCCACTAATGATGTTCTTCCTTTCTTGGACATTCTGATAAAAATAGATGAAAATTCAAGTCCAATCACAACTGTTTATAGAAAACCTACCCACGTGGACTCCTACATAAATTGGTTTTCTGTCCATTCTTATAGTACAAAATTGTCAATATTTTCCTCCCAAATCCTGAGAGCATATAGGATCTGCAGCCCCTCGGAACTGGAACATGAACTTAAAAATATAAAGAACATTTTTCATAAACTTCATTACCCAGAAAATACTTACTACAAAGCACTTAACATGGCAAAAAAGTCCTTTTTTAATCAATTACATAACCCTAACCCCAACTCAGATCAAAAATTATATATTAATATACCCTCTGATAAATTTCATACCTATAAAAGTTTACTTCCTTCTAATGTGCATCCTGTGAAGAAAATTACGAATTTAAAGACGCTCTTGCAACAAAGAAATCCGGTTTCAGACCCCACACAGGCTCTACCCATTCAGGGAGTTTATAGCATAAAGTGCTCCTCTTGTTCCGATTTTTATATAGGGGAATCAGTTGATGTGGAGAGGAGAATAAGTCATCATGGTCATGACTTACAAAAGGGTACCCTAAACTCGGCCCTCGTCAAACATAGAGAGAGTCTTAATCATCTTATTAACAAAAATAATCACTCGATCATACATAAAAATAGCAATACATTCAAACGAAAATTAATAGAAAGCATGTTGATCTACAATACTAAGCAGCAACATATGAATATAATAGAGGGTGAAATAAAGATTGATCCCATCCTTAATAATATATTGTTAACAGATAAAAAATGGAAAATCATTTTGAAAAATCTCAAAGAAGACAACCAATCAAACTCAAACTTTACCTCAGTCAAGTGTCATCATTAATCATGAATTAATGCGTGTGATTAGTTGGATTGAATAAGTCCTGTAAAGGACAAGAAAAGGGCCTCTCCTCAAAAGGTTTTCTCCCCCCCTCATATCCTTTTGGTTGTTTAACAGTTTTTAATTATTAATGAAATAAAAATTTTGTGTTAAAGTAAATATTATTTTAGGGGTTAAGTTAATAATCTATTATAGCTGCTTTAGCCAGTGTTAAATGAGATTATATAATATGATATAATATATATATATATATATATCGTATATAAATATATATTATACTAATATATATATACTATATATATGATATAATATATTATATATATAAATATATATCTATAATATATATATATAATTTATATATATATTATTATTCATAAATATATATATATATATATATTTTATATATATATATACATTATATATTATAGTATATATAATAATATTATATATATATTAATATAAATAAATATAATATATATATAATATAGATAATATATATATAAGAGTATAGTTATATATATTTATATATATATATATATCAAAGCACCCCTACGACCGCCTATTTATCATTAAAAACATAGATTTTCTTCAAATTCATAAAGTTTCACGATAAAAATTCTTCATTATTTTTTAGCGAAAAATTGGGCATATATGAAGAAAAATAACATAATAAAATTATAAAAGAATTCTTAAAAGATAAACAAAAAGTTTAAGAATCGTTGCCATTTGAATACTGTGATTTTATATTTCATCCCTCCACGTGACCAATCCCCCATCCCAAATAGCAAGAATACAAATTTTAGACAGTGGGTTCACGTCACATCGCAATGTATTCTTATAAGTGTTGTATTTTCCCATAGAAATCTACACATAAAACACTCGTTATTTAAAAAAAGTATTTAAATCAGACATTTACTGTTCTTATGCCCCTTTTCAGACACCAGAAAATTAATATTGTATTCAATACTTAAAAAAAAAGCCGAAATACTATAGCAATCATAGAATTTAACTTTGAATGAAAAAGAAAACTTTTTTTAATTAGCATTAACTAATATATACTGCATATATGTATAATATATATATATATAATATATAATATATATATACTATTATATATATATAGTATATATATATATATAATATAATATATATATATATATATATAAAATATATAAAATATAAAGAATATATATATATTTATCTATTTATATATATATATATATATATATAAGAATATATATATATCTATAAATATTAAATATAAATAATATATATATTATATATAATATATATAATATAATAACTATATATATATAATATATATATATATTGTAATATAGGTATATATGTATATAGTATAAATATATATATATAAATAATAAGTATTACTATATATATATATAAGTATAATATCATATATATATATATATAATATATATATAATACATATATATATATATATAATATAATATAGTATTATAATATATAATTAATATTAATATAAATATATATAGAAATATCATTATATTATATATCCGATAATAATATATATATTAGTATATAAGGTGATTGTAAATGTATTATGTTTGCCATTCTTATTCTTATTCTGTGTTGTTTATCTTGGAAAGTTTTTTTAATACAAGCTGAATTTTGTAACCATTTTGATCCAGCCTGTATTAATACATCTTCATCTTATCAATTCAATTATTGAAAACCCTTATAACATTTATAGATACTATACCAGTTTTTCTCCTTTCTAGTCAATCTGGTAGATTTAAGTATAATATAATATAAACTTAATGATAAACATAGCACCAGGAGCACAGATGATAGTAAAGATATAATTGTGCTAAACCTTGATATACACAAGAAGTGATAAGCCTTTCTAGCTGTCTCAGAGGTCAGTGCTACAACATTATTTAAGTTTTTAAATTAATGAATGTAAAATTTTGTATCGATGTAAAGATAGTAAACTTGACTCTTATTACAGTTTACTATCTTGTGCTTGCTGGAAGGCCGTTGACATCATTAATCTCCATTTAAGAAAGACCCCTCTTGGATATATCAGGGTATGTTCTTAATAGTATGGATATATGTGACTTCATTTAACTGTCAAATATGTAAATATAAATTATGGTCCAAATACCAATCATTGTTTATATTTGACAGGGTTCTGTTTTGGGGCTTCATTCCTGAATCCGATTTCTGATTGTGGGATTCAATCCTGAATCCGTCCTTTAAGCTGATACTCTTGAGTGAGATTCCTAGTGAATCTTTTCTCGGTGCTATTTTGAAGTTGGAATTCATCCTGAATCTTTCTTCTTGGAGTTGTTTCGGAGTTGTGGTTCATCTGGATCCCTCTCCCTGCCAATTCTAACGTTGGGATTTGGCCTGATTCCTTCCTCCTTAATAGTAC
>JABUQX010029759.1:0-2500 GCA_015478945.1 Trachelipus rathkii
CACACACCACACAAAAGAGAGATATATCACACAATCAGAAACCTCTTTAGCATTTGCGTATATTCATTTTCTCCTCATTAATGGTATCCCCCAAAAAGAAAAAAAAATAAACCCACATAAACCGCACCCACCATCCACCCACAATGTAACCCTAACCATAGATTACTAGAGAAGAGAAAGATCAATATCGTCTCTCTGCATCATTTTTTATCGGCGTTGACTGTCATTGTTCTGAAGGATATTTTACATCTCTCTCTTAGAGTTATTAGCGCAAGAGCGATGACAAACAGTGTTTGCCTGATTATATAATGATATTTGCAAATGATTGGAGTAGCAATGATACAATTGTTTAGAATAGAATTTTTATGGGATGAGATAGAAATTTATTTTATCATCCAGACCGGCCGCACTGGCAGACGAATTGTATTAAGTTCTTGGCAACTTTGACATATTTGAAGAGTAAGCGTCATTTGTTTTCTACTGAAAGTTAGTTAAGCGTTTAATTCTGGCCTGTATTTCATTTAGTTCTTACTTCTTCTTGAACCATGGTTGAATGATTAAGTGTGCGGCAATTAATCTATATTATTTTGAGAGAACTTCGTTGACTGTTGTTTGAGATGTCAGACAACATTTGATGACTGACGGAGTTTTGTTGTTGTTCATTAAGAAAGAAACATAATTTTCTTTATATTGGCACCAGCATCTTTCCTGAAAGTGAACATCAGCTAGGGATAGGTTCCATTTCGCCAACTTCTCATTAAATAGTAACTGAGATTATTCAGTGTATGACGTTCAGTTGAGAGGTTCGAGAGCACGACACAAATTTGGGCTTTGAAATCTTGTCAACGAACAATGCTACTCAGCTAGAAAGCAAATAAACTGTCACTGAGTTATGCTACGCATTCGTCGGTGGAGAAGCTAACTTGGATGATTAATTACTGGTCAACAGTGAAAAACTTTCCGAATTCAAAAATTGTTATTTTCGCTAAATGCATTTCAACATGGAGAAAGAAAATGACGTTGAAAAATTTTGAATTAGTTGGGGCGGTTGGTTGAATACTTTCTGTGACGAATCATAATTGGTACTTTATTATTAGGAATAGAAGCACATATTATAATTAATGTAATATATTAAAAGTAATTCTAATGTAGAAATAATGAAGATACTATGTTACCTTTTAATACAAATGTAAATTATATAACCTTCGTATATGGTGAAGGCATGGCAACGTTACATGTAGCCCGAGCAGCAATTGGGAACCTACAGTTAGTTGGTTGTCTGTGCTAACATGTGGGAATGCTGTGAACTTTTCTTGTTAAATTATATATATATTTTAATATATATAGTATATATAATATTATATATATATATATATATATATATATATTATTATATATATATATATATAATATATATATATATTAATATAATAAATACAATTGTTAATATATATTATACTATATATATATTTATAATATTATAATATATATATATATATATAATATATAGTATATATATATACTGTATATAGTATAATACTATATATTATACTCTGTCTATATATATATATGATACAATATTGTTAATATATTATGTTGTATATTACATATATATATATATATATATATTATATATATGTATATATATATATAGATTATATATTAATTAATATATATATATATAATATATATATATTCTAACTTTATTAATAATGAGGATAGTATATATATATATATACTATATATATACCATATTGTTATATATATATATTATATATATATTCTTATTATATATTATATATATATATATATATATATTTAAGTAATATATATTATATAATATATATATATATATTATATATATATATTTATATATAGTATATATATATAATATATACGTATATTTCTGCTGTATATGATATCATATGATAGTATTTAAAATAACGTTGAATGAAGCGGCATTGTAAAAAATTCGGCTGAGCGTTTCGTTGTGCGTGCGTCTGGTTACTTTTTTCCGTCCTCGGCCAAACTCGCAACGGCGTTCCTAGGAAGCGTTGCTAGGTATGCGTGCGGTGCGGTGCGGTGGGCGGTGCGGTGTTTAGCCGGAGGCGGTGGGCGGGGTGATGGTGAAGCCAGTGCAGGGGCGATGTACGTCAATAAATTGATGTTAATCAAAAGTTTATATTTTATTTATTATTTATTATTTACTGCTTTTTTTTATTTTATTTTTTTATATTATCTATTATTTATTTATTATATATTATATATTTTATTTTAATTATTTATTTATGTTATTTATTATTTTATTTTTCTTTTATTTATTTTTTTTTCTATTTATTTATTTATTTTTTTTTTTATTTTTTTTTTAATTCGAGTTCATCAGAACGATCTTTTTTTTTGGACTGGTCAAAAAAAAACTGGTTTAACCTTTCCGCTGGTATATTTATATATATATATTATTATATATATATATATATTATATATATATTTCTATATATAT
>JABUQX010029759.1:7500-20074 GCA_015478945.1 Trachelipus rathkii
ATTCATTTTTATCCTTTTACCCATTCATTTTACTTTAACTGTTTTTGTTAGTAATCTTTTATTTACTATCACTTTTTAAATTTTACAATTCACACTATTTTTAATTTAGGTAATATTAATTTTTTTTTAAGTAATTTATTTTTTAAATTTATATTATTAACTTCACTTCTTCACTCTATTTTTGGCATTGAAAATGTATTAACATGAATACGAAGCGTCTGCTTAAAATGAATTTATTTGTTTTCTTCGCATGCATTTTCATATACTAAATTAGGTTCCCTAGGAATTCTTACATATATATATATATATATATATATATATTATATATATATATATATATATTATATATATATATATATATATATATATATATATATATATTATATATATATATATATATATATATATATATATATATAGTGCTCACAATTTAATATTGTCAAAATGAATTGTATTTAAATATTTTAGATATTTTAAATAAGTTTTGATAAAACTTTTGTGATTATGCAATACATGAGTTAACCTATTTCATTTATATTTTAGAGAAAATCAAATTATAGAAAACGAATTGAAAGAATGTCATTTTTTTATCAAGTTTTTTTCGGAGCAAAATGCAGTTTTATTTTATCGTTATTTATATGTATTTCACTTCATAATAGGTACTGAATAGTGTAAATTCTAGTGTAATATAATATTTTATTGTATTTTATATCATATTTTAATAAATAACTCTTATTTTGGTAAAATTTGTAACTTATAATTTTATCGCTATTTTTGCTAACTCTCTCTCTCTCTCTCTCTCTCTCTCTCTCTCTCTCTCTCTCTCTCTCTCTCTCTCTCTCTCTCTCTCTCTCTCTCTCTCTCTCTCTCTCTCTCTCTCTCTCTCTCTAGTCAAGGAGGAGGAGGAGGTGCTGTTGAGCTCAAAGTAAAGAAAAAGGAGGAGGTGGTGCTGTGCTCAAAGTGAAGAAGAAGGAGGAGGATGTGCTGATGAGCTCAAAGAGAAGAAGGTGGAGGTGCTGAAAAAGCAACGAAACAACTGGGAACCAAAAAGACACAATTTAAATCAAATAACTCATAAAAAGAGGAATGAAGAGCGATTCTTAATCAGCTCCAGATGAATCTCTCTCTTCTCTCTCTCTCTCTCTCTCTCTCTCTCTCTCTTTGTCTGTCCATCCAATCATACAAACAAGAAGAGATCGATAAACTAAAGCAGATAAAACGAAATTTTACTTGAAGCTTTGAATGTAAAGTCTAAATTCGTTTTACATCTCGACAAAAGTAAGAGAGAGAGAGAGAGAGAGAGAGAAGAGAGAGAGAGAGAGAGAGAGAGAGAGAGAGAGAAAGAGAGAGAGAGAGAGAGAGAGAGAGAGAGAGAGAGAGAGAGAGAGACTGTAACTTTATCGATAAAATGAATATATAGATTCCGATTGCATTTAACGGGATTTAAGTAGATATAAAAATTCATAACTATTTTTGATGTGTTTTCTTTCAATTTCTTCTTCTTTTTCTTTTACTGCTTTTCAATACTTCTGGATGATCTATAAGAAAATTCTCATTTAAATCGCTATTCCAATATATATATATATATATATATATATATATATAAATATATATATATATATATATATATATATATATATATATATATATATATATATATATATATATATATATATATATATATATATATATATATATATATATATATATATATATATATATATTTTTTTTTTTTTTTTTGTGTAGTTTTTAAGTTATATTTCCTTCTTGTTCCTTCACTTTACTGGTAGTTGTTTTTTGTTGTTCTTCGTAACGTTATTGAAGAACCTAAATAGACAGCTACTATAGATATTTTCCTTTCGCTGTTGAAGCCACCTCTTTCGCACCTAGGAAGCTATGTGCTACGCTGGCTACTCGACGCTAGGCGAACCAATGATAAAAATCGCTAGAACTCTTTTTATAATTATCTTTATAGTGGGAGAAAGAGTTAAAACAATTATTATTAAAATTACATTCAGAATATATTCAAGATATTGATTGCCATGCTTTCAAGTAGAAAAAAGGTTTTGCATTAAAACATTAGACATAAGCGTCTTGCAATAATCGAGATCTGTGGAAGAGTCCATTAAAACTAGAAATACATAAAAAAGCGGAATCATCATAAAAACGTGCGGTTATTATTTCGTACAAAAAAAAGACAACAATGGGCAAAAAGATCAAATATATATTTACATAATATGCCAAATAGTTAAAAAAATATATTCCATTAAACAATCATTATATTATCATATATATATTACATATAAAAATCATATATATATATATATATATATATATATATATATATATATATATATATATATATATATATAGAGAGAGAGATAGATATATATATATATATAGTTATCTTTATTTTTAAAATTAAATATATATATATATATATATATATATATATATATATATATAATTTATGAAATTAAATCGTAACAAATGGAAATATTGCCAAATAACAAGTTACGTTTAACTTCCATTTGCTTTCTTTTTAAAGAAGACATATTTTATGCTACACTCATTTATTTTAATTACTATATGTTTAATTTTCTTTCTTTTTACAATATTTACACTAAACTTTTCTTTCATATCACTATATACACTTGGCGCGCTAAAAGCGGAGCTCATTAAAAATTAAATTAAACATTTAAAATGCACTTTTGATCTTGTTGCTCAGTAGATGAAGTGTCCGAAGGCCACTTAAACTGAAAAAGGAGGCTCTGTTAGCATGTATGAAGCTTGATGTTCAATTTTCTAGTACGATTCTGAAGTAAGTTTGAATCACAAAAAAATGCAGCGTGAATGAGAAGATAATACAGTGATAGTGGTATGAGGTCCTCCATTATAGTAAACAAATCTCTAAATTGAAATTGATTCCTCTCCATTCTTGCAAGATAACCAATATATATATATATATATATATATATATATATATATATATATATATATATATATATATATATATATATATATATATATATATATATATATATACAGGGCGTATCGTTAATATTTTTCTAATAAAATATTCTTATATATATATATAGAGGTTATATATATATATATATATATATATATATATATATATATATATATATATAATATAAGATTAAAATATATATATATATATATATATATATATATATATATATATATATATATTAAAGTATGATAAAATATTATATTCCTAAGGAAAAATAGTAAGAATTTATATGAATTACTAAAATCATCTTAAGTAAATTGTTAAATCTTAATCGCCTATATGGGAGAGTGAGCGAAGTCTTTTCGAGATAAACATCTTCAATTTTTTTATTTCAATATTTCGATGTATGTAGAGGAGGGTAAGTCCAATAAGTTTTTCATCTCCAATAGTATTTCAAGTAGGTTGTCAGAAGACTTAATGGTGAAAAGCTCTTTTATACTGAAATGACACGGGTAAAATTGTAACTATTGGCAACAAGATGTGAAATATTTGGAGATTGTGACTGCGAACAAGAAACTATTCCATCTATTGCGGTTTGGAGACCTGTGCTGTGATGCCATTTCAATTTCCATAAATCCCATTCTGCTTTTACTAAATCTTCATTTGTCTTTCATATCTTCCTTGTAAAATAATTTCACAATCTTTATATTCCTCATACATTTCACCAGTTCGGTGTGACAAATTGCAAGGGAAAATTTAAAAACTCCTCTCCTCTAATGTTGATATTAAATCATCCAAAAAATGATATAAAAATGGATGTCCTGATAATAAGGGTCGGAAGTAGGAATGTTGATCTGTATTTTTGGAATTTGTTAATTCTTGGTACAGCATTCAATACTCAATTCAGATTCAGATGCGCTACACATCTTCAAAAATCAACGGAAATTCTAATGTTTGCATTTTCTCTGATGGTTTTAAGTTTAGTTTTAACTAATGGACTTACGAGATTTGTTTCTGACAGCGACGACGAATTATATAAAATTAATTTAACTTCTGCACTTTATATTATTAACGGATAAGATATTTAAAATTTTTAGTGTCTAGAAAATTTGGGGGCCATGGCCCCTGGTCTCCCCTAAATACGCTAATTGTATATATATATATATATATATTACATATATATATATAAAGAAAGAGTTATATATATATAGATATATATATATATATATATATATATATATATATATATATATTGTAGCAATTGTATGTGGTCCTCCATTGTATTGCACATACTACCAAACACATACTGATGGTGATTCATTTCTTCATGTCAACCATCCTTATATAGTAGCAGTGGTATGTGGTGCCAATTGCATTATACCCAATACAATACATGATGAATCTTTCTTCTATTTTAATAACCAGAGAGTTGATGAGAAAAATGAAAATTCATCTGAAAATATAATATGTGAGTCTTTCCCTAGAGAGAGTAGTTAGTTACCACAGTGTCGACGAAAGTAGTCACGTTAAACTGATTTTGATAATCCTGGGCATTAACATTGTGACTGATGTTCCTGTCTCCACTGATCTGCATGTTGTTTGAAGGTTCTCGTTATTGTGACATTTTGAAATTGGTATTAGTGGCGATGGAAATAGTCACGTGAAACTGAGGCTGGTATTTCTGGGCATTTACGGTGTGATTGTTATTCATTTTCCACCATTCTGCGTGTTGCTTGAAGGTATTCGTTATCTTAAAATTGGTATGGCATTCCTCCTGTGGTTCTCAAAACTTGTGCTTGCAAGCTTGCACTCTGCTCTGTTAAATTATTTCGTCTTCGTCTTTCTACTTTGGCCTTCCCTTCTTGCTGGGAAGGTGCGCTGATTCAGCCTGCACCGAAGGAAGGGAATCAATCTCAACCCTTCAACTATCGTCAAATCTCTCTAATTTCTTTTTCTATAGTTTTAGAATCTATTCTCAACAGGAAGATTTGAAACACCTCAATTCTTCTAATCTTATCTCTTATCGCCAGTACGGCTTTTGTAAGAAGCGCTCTGCTGGCAATCTTCCTTCTTTCTTGGTCCTCTTTCCTACAGCATTTTGGTGAATGCTACCGCTCATCCTTTAAATCTATAAATAGTGGTGTTACTCATGGTTCTGTTCTATCCCTAACTCTTTCTACTTTTCATAAAAGACTCTCTCTATTATTTCATCACATAGTCACTCCTATGTCGACGACTTTACCCTTCATTACTCCCCTCATTTTGATAAACATCCTTTTCAACAACAGCTAGCTTACTCTAGGGGGGGGTCTTGGATCAACTAGCATGTGATCTTTCTCGAATTTCTTTGGGGCATTGAAAACAAGGTTGTTTTCAATTACTCAAAAGCTCAGTTCCTCCATCTTTCCACTTCGCATAATCTTTTACACAACTATAACATCTTCTTTGAAAACTCACAACTCAAACCTTCGTCTGTCCTTAATATTCGCGGTGTTTACTTTTCTTATGACCTTAATTGAAAGGCTCATACTACTTCTCTTTCTAAACAAGCTTCCAAAAGGTTGGGTGTTCTGAGGTGCATACAGAATTTCATCACGCTACCATAGTTGCTTGATCTGGATAGGGGTGTTGTTCGGCCCTGTAAAGAGTATGCCTCACGCATCTGGAGTGATTCCACTCACACTGCTCCTTTTGAAATGGGTGAGTTTAGGGCTTTTCATCTTATCAATCGAATTGTTGCATCACTCTCTTTATTTCATCGTTATTATAACGGACACTGCTCCTCTGAACTTTTCAATCACAAACCTTCTTCATTGAGAAGGGTTCTTCCGACACACCATTCTACACAGTCTCATATTTTCTCTATGTAACTCTCTGACCTCGGACTTAAATGTTATGCTCAATCTTACATATATTAGACTTGTAAAGTCTGGAACACATTCCCCTTATATATTTTCCAAATTACCTTTGACTTACACACTTTCAAACTCCGTGTATCGGGGCATATCGACCTTTAAATTGGATCTGCCTAGTTAACTACCCCCGAACGCTGGTGGAATTAGGTAGGGCCAATGATTCCCAAACATTTTTTTGCCGCGAAACCCTTGTTTAATTTTCTATAATACGCGGAACCCCTACCGATATTTTATAACTCTAAATTAGAGATATATATATATATATATATATATATATATATATATATATATATATATATATATATATATATATATATATATATATATATATATTCAAATAATAACGTATTTTAATTTTGTTAAATTTGTAACTAATTAGTAAGAAATAAATAATTAAATAAAAGGAATTTTACTTAATGCAATGAATGTTTTTGTTTCTGAGAATTTCTGAAAATTTGGTTTAATTATTAGATTATTAAATTCGCATATCTGGAGCAGCGTTCAATCTGTTGCGATATTTAGTTTTTGTTGACATATTTAGAAAATCCAGATTTACACAAATATGTTGTTGCAAAAGGTAAAAGAATTCGAATAGTCCGTTTTGATAAATCCGGATATTCGTTATATATATATATATATATATATATATATATATATTTATATATATATATATATATATATATATATATATATATATATATAATTCTCTATTTTATATTATTATTATATATATATATATATATATATATATATACATATATATATATATATATATATATATATATATATATATATATATATATATATATATATATATATATATAAAAGAACATATATATATATATATATATATATATATATATATATATATATATATATATATATATATATATATATATATATATATATATATATATATCACGCCAGAAATTTTCTAACGGCACTAGAAATTTAGCTTTTAACTGACTATCTGAGGCAATTTGAATTAAATTTTCATAATTCACTGCCAAAAATTCTTCCTTTTCATGATAAATTTGAAATCTTTGGCAAAAATATAAGAGGGATGAGAGGGGTCCTCCTTTCTCGGCGCAGGTTGAATGAGATCACGCTTCCAACAAAAAGGAAAGGTTGAAGTTGATAGGCATATTATATATATACAATAATTTACAGAGGCAGGGTTGAAGCTCAGAAACTTAGGAACCATAGATGGGATACCGTTCGCTGCTCGCTTTCTTAGTATTTCCCTAGCTCAGAGAGAGCAGAAATGAAACCTTAAGAGTGAGTTGGGAGGGGGTGGAGAAGGAGAAATAGCTCCGGAATTATCTAAAGTGGAAATGAAAGCAAAGGCATTAGAGAACTGTTAAGCTTTAGCAGAAGATAAAGACATCTTTAGTACCATCAGGAGAAACCAGAGTAGAGGATGAGGAAGAAACAAAGTTTTATTTGGCATTTTTAGTAAAAATGTCAAGAGTATGATTAAAATGAACCAAAAAAAACTTTGCATTTTCTAAGAAGAAGAAGAGTTCTTAGTATTAAGAAGCATAAATTTAGCACGATTCCAGGATTTAAAATAAGAAACATAACATTTTTGAGTTTGAAGAGAGACCATGATTCCTAAAGGCAGAATACATGTGGCTAATAGCATGAGAACGAGCCGAGTTAAACCTACCCTAGGTTTATAAACTTTAAGTTAATGGGAAAGGACACGGGATGTGCACCTCTTTGCCAGAGAGTGTGGAAATTAGAATAAAGAGTGCAATTGTTGCAGAATATATATATATATTATATATTATATATATATATATATATATCATAACTATTTTTATAAATATTATATATATATATATATATATATATTATTATATATATTATTATTATTATATATATATATATATATATATATATATACATATATATATATATATATATATATATATATATTATATTGTTATATATTATTATTATATATATTATTATTATATATATATATATATACATATAGAAGAGTTTTATATATATTATTATTATTATTATATATTATTATATATATATATTATTACATATACATCTATATATATGATATCTATATATATATATATATATATATATATATATATATATATATATATATATATATATATATATATATATATATATATATATATATATATATATATATATATTTCGTCATAACCATTCTTAAGCACTCGTGATTTGCTTCACCCCTAGTGTTTTGCTGTAAATACATCACTTTACCTGCTATAGTGATATCGGAGTAATTCAGACCCCAATTCTACAGTTAGTTTTTAAATTATATTAATATTTTATCACCTCTAGTTCAAACTTTATTAAATACATCTTTTTGCACTTTAATCTGTCTAACGTGAGAACTCAGAGTAGTTTCTACACTAACTTCCGAAAAGATGGGAAAGTTGCTGCTATCGCGGATGGAATGAGCAGGTTCGTTCTGTCTTAAAGGTTTTTTACCTCCCCTGAATTTTTGGTTCGGTTTAATTTTTATATCATAGCGTATTGTTGTCTATAGCCTGATATTAAGTATAGACTATTTAATCGTATTCATGACATGCTGCTCAGAAGGCATACAACCCGTTGTTTCAAGGAGTTTGCTTCTGAGCTGGGCCAGTTTTCTTTTGGTTCTCTTTGCCACAGTTATCATAATGTTATTAAATTTTCCATGTTTGAAGAGTGTGAATATATAGATAAACAAATATCAATATTATAGGCACCAATTGCAACTATTACTGCCGTATATTATAAATGTTTTTGCATGCAGTAATGACATTGTGCGAGAACTTTAATTTTGTAAATCACAAGAATTAAGCTAAAATTTTTGTAACTGTACGATTCTAGCGACTATTTTTTTCTTGAGAAAAGGTATGAAGAATAATATATAACAGATTTATTATAATATTTATTATATATTTATTATAATATATATATATATATATATATATATATATATATATATATATATATATATATATATATATATATATATATATATATATATATATATATATATATATATATATATATATATATATATATATATATTATAATATATTTCTTTTTTTTAACCCCCCTCGTATAGACAAAAAGTATGGAAAAAGAGTAATGTTCCATGACAAGGTAATTGTAGATAAAACGACCAGGCTGACTGAAATTGGGTTGTGCACCGCATCTTATCGCAACAAAATGAGCGCATCACGCACCGCACCGCACCGCACCGCAACCGGTAATCTGGCCAACCTACTTAATACATTTAACATACATTACCGGTAGTTATGTATAATCTCGAGTTTGTTATCGTTATATATATATATATATTAGAGGTGTACCGGAATTCCGGCCGGAATTTGACATTTTTTTCCGGTTCCGGTTCCGGCCGGAATTTTGAAAAATTCCGGCCGGAACCGGAATTACTAATTTACTTCTGAGAAAAAATTTGCTGGAAGAGATTTATTTTATATAACCCATAGCCCATCTTTTAACAAAATATAATAGTAGCCTTGTGTAGTATTCATACAGTGTATCACATACCTACAGTATTATTTAAATAAAGTTTACTCAAATACCTCAAAATATAGGATTATAAGATATTCACATTAAATTCAAATTTAATTGCCAAAATTATATATATATATATATATATATATATATATATATATATATATATATATATATATATATATATATATATATATATATATATATATATATATATATATATATAAGCAAATTCTTTAAACGTTAACTGTAAATAAAAAATAAATAAATTCTTTATATATATATATATATATATATATATATATATATATATATATATATATATATATATATATATATATATATATATATATATATATATATATATATATATATATATATATATATATATATATATATATATATATATATATTTATTTTTTAAATACTTTTTAAAATATTGCTGAATTGTGGTGAAGTAAAAGAAAAACTGGTCACGTTGGGCAATATTTTTAAACATTTTTCCTCAAATATATTTCCTGCTTCTGAAAATGAAAATAATTTCTCTGAATATATGGAGGAGACTGGAAAGGAGAGTAATTTTTGGGCTAGTACTGCTATGTTTGGGAATTTAGCTTTGTTCACTTTCCACCAATTAAGGAATTCTTCTTTTCCCAGATTAGAAATTGATTTTTCTGGTAAAAAAAATTTCAATTTCTTTAAGAATTTCACCTTTTGAAGAGCCACTGATTTTTCTTTTTTTTTCCTTTTTACACTAACTGACTCGCTGTCACTTTCACTTTCTTCAAACTTGGCAAATCTAAGTTTATTGTAGATAATGCTCGTTTCTGAAAATGACTCATCGCCTGAACCTTCTTCTGTACTGCTACTACTATTATCACTTTCTACCTTCAATTATTTGCATATTTCTTCAAGCATCTATTTTCTACTCAATTCTCTTATTTCATTAGAAAATAAAGTCAGTTAGTATCTTGGGTCTACTACAGTATTTAAAACAATTATCTTGTTTTGATATATGTCTATTGATCCTTTCTCTTCCTTTTTATTCATAGATCTAAACTCTAATGCCTTCTTCAGCTCTTCTTTATTCTCTGCTGTCATCCTCAGAGTTTGAGAGATATGCTGGAGAACTCAAATATGTAGAATAATTGATGATATAATTGATTTTGCCTTATAGTTTCCGTAACCATGAGAAATGGTTGCAAAACTCTTAGAATTTTTTCAAGTATTTGCCATTTATTAGCAGTCAAAGCTTAAATGATTGATTGTTCTATAATATAAACTTGCAGAGGTCTTTTTCAAACATTCAATTCTTTCTAGAATCAAATATGTGCTATTCCACTTTGTACAACATCTTGAATTGGCATAAGGGGGCTGCTGTGGATCCAAGTCTCTTTGAATTCCTTTTAAGTTCATTACAGGTTAAAAACTGGAATGATTGGAAAATGTGTACAAATATTCCTACATTTCTTTATTAAATCACACTGTTCTTTGAGAAATAAGACATCTTTAATAAATTGAAGTTTATGAATAAAACAAGAAAAACTTCTGGAGTATCCTGCTAAATCAGTTCCAAGTTTCATGTTATATGCTCCATCCGAAGGATCAAATGGATTATGTTAGGTGAATTTCCCAATTATTCATCGTAATTTCAAAACTCATGGTGATTTAATTTCAGAATGAGAACCTGGGAAATACTTGCAACGGAGTACCACAGTCCATTTTTTCAAACTCGCTGGTAAGCCAGGGTGCAGCTAAAGAAATAAATGAGTCGTTTGAATTATTTAGTTCTCTATATATCTGTAGTAATGATATCTGATCAGCCTCTTAGATAACTTCTCAAATACTGCTGATCTCAATTTCCTGTATGAAGTTGGTAACATTTTCTTTACAAAATATTTTCTACTAGGAATAAGATATTTTGTTGAAGATGGCAATAAGTTCTATGAATCCCTTCTCTTCTGTGACTGTGAATGACTGGTTACTTATTGCGATAAAATGCATTATTTTCTGTGATTTGGGGTCATTGGATATGCCAAATTTTGGGGGAAACTTCCTCAAAAAACTCACTTATCTCAATGGTTTGAATCTATTGCTCTTTGTGGTTTCCCTTTAGAAAATACAAGACTCTCCCTTTTACTATTAAAATTTTGTACTTCCAGATATTCTCTTTAATGATAATTTTCCATATGTTCATGAAGTGGCGTTGTACTAAACATAAGATTTTATGTTGAAAGTTATATAAATATTTTTTTTTTTACATTTCTTTTTATAGTTAAAGGAAAGTTCATAAGAAATTCCGTTCCGGCCGGAATTCCGGCCGGTTTTTTTTGTGATTCCGGCTAATTCCGTTCCGGCCGGAACTGAAAATTTCAGTTCCGGTACACCCCCTAATATATATATATATATATATATATATAGTATAGTATATATATATATATATATATATATATATATATATATATATATATATATATATATATATATATATATATATATATATATATATATATATATATATATATATATATATATTTATATGTGTGTGTGTGTGTGTGTGTGTGTGTGTTTTGTGATGGTTGGGTACATTTAAACGTTGCATGATACTTAAAGATTATTGAATTGTTATTTCAAGAAAGAGTATAATGTGTGTTGTAATGGAAAAGGTGAAAATAAAAGAATAAGGGTTGTTCGGTTTTACAGCGAAGTCTGTTAGTAAGAACAGTACGTGTTCAAAAGGCAAAATAAATATTAAGTTATTCCTTGTTCGAGAGAACACGTTCACTGATCTTCAATATTTTGTCGACCAGGAAAAAGAAAAAAAAATCTTTGGAAACGAAGAAAATAACTTAAATATTGATAAATATTGCTCACAATCAAAATGATTTTAGAATATCGATAAAAATGAAGAAGAAGAAGAAGAAGAAGAAGAAGAAGAAGAAGAAGAAGAAGAAGAAGAAGAAGACATTTTACTCAAGGGTAGTCTGTTAAGGATTTTTGTTTATTTAATTTGTTGGATGTGTCTACTGCTTTAACACAAATCTGTTATGTATTTTTGAAATAAGTATATTATTTTACCTATTTCAATGTAACATATGAGTTTGCTCACTTAGAGCAGATCTGCTTCTAAGCAACAAACATCATAGTCTGTTAAGTA
>JABUQX010029761.1:0-28740 GCA_015478945.1 Trachelipus rathkii
CTTATATTAGTACCCTAACTATATACGATAATCCAGCTACTCTCGTATTTTTACCTGATCACATCTTCAAGCGCTAGTTATAATCCTCAACAGGTGAGTAATAAACAAATGTTCTAAACTGCCTTCTTCTCATTAATTCTAAATTTTCCGGTACGTAATTAAGTTTTTATCGTTTATCCTTCAATTTCATCTTAGATCTCATATTATCTTAGTTGCTCTCCTTCAGTGTACCGGCAAATCAAGATCCTACAATTCTATTTATCTCTGTTCCTATGAAGTGCTGATGCAGATTCAATATAGGTTTCCGGCCTTATCTTTCATCTTCTCCTTATATTTATCTGCTTAATTTCTGTTTGTTTTCTCTTTATCCCATAAATGTTCCATTTCCAATGTGTGGGTTGATGTGTTTTTGTTCCTTTTGAAATGGTTCAAATGGACCTTGTATTGAACATGTACTTCGCGTTGAACAGGCGTCAGAATTTTTACAACATCTAAATTTAATCGCTTATACTTCATAGGTTCTATGCTGTACATAATATTTCCTTTCTATTACTACTCAAAGCATCAGCAAATTTACATTAATCCTTTCTCACTATTATCTTATTGTTACCATATTATTTACATAAGACCTATTAATTCGCTGGCTTCCCTATGGTATATGCTCTAGCGATTATCCGAGTATAGTATTAATGGACTTTTAGTTTATGTCGTTGACAGAATTGAAGAACTCTCACGACATATTAGATTCAATGATTGGACAAAGGGATGTGCGGGGGAGGTAAAAGGACTGGGCGTTTTTTTCGACATAGCGTTGGTCATGTGTCTCCTACTGATTTTTTTTTCCGATGCTTAGTACGCTCGGGACCTTATAACCCGATTCCAAAAATATCATGGGACATAAGAGGAAGGTTAAGATAGAAAAGAAAAGAATTAAGGAAAGATAATTTATTATTTTAAATTCCTTTATTAAAAATGAAAGATAGTCAAAAATCCTTTTTACAGATGATATAATATAGAAAATAAACGGAGTAATTTAAAACTATTACACGAACTGCATATTAGGTTGGTAAGACGGGTGATTAAACATCTAACTGCATGGTAACAGAACATTTCCTCCCTCTCTCAGTTTTCTTTTCTATTTTTTTCTGTTATATATATCTATAATTCTTTTTCTTCTATTATTCAAATTCTTTTCATAATTAAATATAATTATGATCGTGTTTCTAGTTAGTGTCTAGTGGAATCGTTACATTTTATGATATAACGACTCATGATGTAGTGGACACTTTTGGATCTTTGTGTATTTATTATTATATTTATTTTATTGTTTCGGTGTGTACTCACCTATAGTGTTTAGTTCTAAATTTGTAGT
This sequence comes from Trachelipus rathkii, assembly GCA_015478945.1. Classification (NCBI taxonomy): domain Eukaryota; kingdom Metazoa; phylum Arthropoda; class Malacostraca; order Isopoda; family Trachelipodidae; genus Trachelipus; species Trachelipus rathkii. The sequence goes on from JABUQX010029761.1 coordinate 1,373, forward strand.
TCCTTTATTTATTGTGAATAAATTTGTTGTTTTTTTTCTTTTCTTTAAATTCCATTCCCATCTAGAATAAAATAAACCGACTACTTCGTACAACTTCTCAAAAAAAAGAATCGGCCTAAGCATTTTTATTTGCTCGATTTCTCAGGTGATGTTCGTTACATTCGGTAGAGTAGTAACCGACCCTAATAAATAAAAAATTTGATTAAAAAATTATTAAATCATAAAGAATATTATTGTGTTTCTATTTTTACTATAATATAGATTTATATCAATATTTATTATTATTACGATTATTTATTATTAATTATTTTAATTATTTAGAAAATTCATTATTTATCTTATTATTATATTAATTATCTAGTTTAATTATTATATTTATATTTAGTAGTTCCTGACCAGCTGTATAAATATTCTTTAATTTATTATTTAATTATCTCCTCACCCTTAGAACCGAGGTTGAAAATTCGCCAGTTATACGATTTGGAATAAACATTCATCAGCCATAAGCATCAGGGCTATCAACTTTTTTCCATCTACCAGAATGTGAATAGATCTAAATAGAGTCCATGATTTTTTAGGGTTCTGAATCTTCGAGGTCAGGTTTAGTAATACTGCAAATCTATATGTGTTCAGTAATCAGAGAGTTTGTCGAGTGATAATATTCCACCTTAAATTCTCTGGATGTTGTGCCGTATGTTATGTTATATTAATGCTCATAATAATCTCATATTGTTCATTACAATTATTCACATCGAAATTCGTAAATTTTTTGGTGTGGTGACTGGTGGGTGGGTGCGGGAAGAAAGTTTTATTTCGGCAACAAGATTGGGACGAACTTTGTATAAGAATTCTGTGAATAAATTCCCTTATGCCAGAAGAATTTTAATGTAATTAATTAATAATTAAATTTTTGAATAAATAAAAATTGTTTAGACAATAAAAACACTAAATATCTTCTTTCCTGATGCTGCTTACTTACAGTTACATTAATTTTTTATTTTTCAAACAAAAAGTTAGGTCAGTTAATAATAAATTTCTGAGTAAGTTAGCAAAAAAAAAATTTTTTTTTTAAAATTCGCACCTCACATCGGACCCTACTATCTTGGAGGGGAACTACTCTAGTAATGTTCTTACCTTGAGGCCAAGTTCAGGGTCACGACCCGGCGCACCCATTGCACGCATAATTAGCAACATCATTGATATCACCTCTACCGATGCCAAGAATATTAACATACTTATTTGAACTCCCTTTTACTATGATATAATATTATATATACTTAAACTTTAATTATTATATATTATATTATAGTATATATTATAAATTTCTATATATATAATTCATTATATATATTATTATTATATATTTAATATATTAATATAACAGTATAATATACTATTCACTTCTTAGATATAATTTCTACATTTATAGTAGAAAATATATATATAAAGTAACTACAACTTACTATATATATATTATATATATTAATTATATTAAGTATTTTATAGTATTAAAGTAAATCAGATAAGCAAATTTATTATATATTTTCGTACATTTTAAGTTCTATCAGGTATTGTGTAATAATATATATCATTTTATACATATTATATATATATTATTAATGTGTAATATATACTATATATATATATATATATAATATATATATATATATTATATAGCTTAATATTATATTAGATATATAAATATTCCACGGTTAGCAGAATAGACAGTTACTGTGAAAGCCAAACCCCTTAGATTCATGATAATGATGAAGGAAACCTCAAATAAATATTGGAATTATATTGTGCAATCCATCCTGTAGAAACGCTATATTAATGTGAGCTCAAAATAATGTACTATTTTTTATATCTCCTTCGTGCCCTCAAATTTCAGATAAATTGTTAATCTCTTTGAATCCTCTTCCTCACTACCATCAGTCTATTATCTATATTTTTTCTACCTTTCTCAATTCGCTGAAAAGGTTAGAATAAAAACTGCAGCTGTCACCCCTTATGAAAGGCGACCCTGCGTCTCAGTAAGATCTGAAGGAAATGGTATGAGCCACATCCATTGTCGTGAATCCTTTGTCATCCCACTACATCTAAAGGTGGTCGGTCCTGAACCCTACGGGAAAGTTTTTGTTTAATAAATGAGTTCTCCCTGCCGCTTACTTAGTAGCGCTCCTTCAAGGAATAAAGCTCTTGGTTCTTCGCCATCCCATAGAGGTGACACAAATTTAATTCCTAACTCTATATTATTGATTATGTTTATAATACGTCGATTACGCCAAAATCTTTCCCTACTGAAAAAATCTGCATGTTTTTATGGGCCACGATTTTGGATTTACTATAGACTACTACTATCCACGCACTTTTCCTAATCACTTCTATCTTGGATAGGCTGCTACCTGATTCCCCAGAGATCCCTTGCTTCGAAGAAGCCAACCATCATCCCACCAAGACTGCACCGGGACAGTTGGAGTCACCCGAAAAGTGCCCGTACCTACTGTTTCTCCATTTCGTTATACTTCCGCATAGCTGATCCTCACTTGTCCACACTCGGGACTCTCACGGATAACACATCAATACCGATATATTATTATTGCGATTCACTTATCCTTCATAAGCTCTCCTTACCGACCTAGAACTTCATCCTCTTAACGATAATGCTTGAAATAAGCTTAATTGTTAGAGCACTCACAGATATGTATAATGAGAAAACATTCTCTCATGGTAGCTTAACATAGAAGGGGCCAACAGTTCCTCTTAGTCATCCCTGAATTAATCTTTGAAGTATCATGTCTAAATTGCCGGCAATTTAAACCTAAAGAAGCACTATTTTATGCTATTCCTGTGTAATCATAATTAATCGATACGGAACAGACCGGATTCATTCTAAATATCTCTATAGAGATGCATAACTCTTCGCCAATGATACAAGGTTTCTTCGCATAACGACTCAAAAATACTTCGCTGACCTATCATCCCAAAATACCCTCGCGTGACTGCGTACCTTAACGCCCTTTCCACCTACCAAGAGGTAGCCCAGTACATAAAAGCTCAGCGTGTATCCCGCTACTTCCTCCGACCCACGTTGCTCTCAATTAGATGTCGCAGTAATTTTAACCTCATTCGCTTCTTTCTTTGTATAGTCCGGAACAGACACATCTATAAGTGCGGTTTGCGAGAAAAGTTGTCACATACTCTGCAAATGGTCAAACACTCTCCACACTATAAAGCTGAAAACCGTCCGTGTGATCCGGGCACAAGTCTCCTCAAACTCCTAAATTAATATCCATCTAACGTTTACCCGTCTCACATCACGTACCTATCCATCGCATCTCTCCATGATAGATATGAGTCATATTATCTGAGCCTTATAAAGTATGTTCTTATAACATCAGCATCAAGGACGGCAGAACTAATAAGTATCCTACTATCACCAGGCTAATCGCTACCTACAATCTTTAGCAGCTCCTAGCCTCGGCATGTCAATCCCCCTCACAGACCTCCATTCCATTTTTAAAACTCCAAGCGCCCACAATCGTCAGCGGACTAGTGCAATTTTGCAACCTGCCGAAACAAGTCATATATGAATTACTTTGGAACTTTTTGTCTAAAAACAGTTCAAAGCACAGCCCCGATCCAATCTCCCGTCAAAGATGCCGTCAACAACCCTATCGCAAGTATGTTTTCCACAACCAACAACGGAACCTAAGTTTCCATGGGCTCACCCATCCTTCAAAGCGTGTAGGGGATTTTCTTGCCGAGTAGACACTCTGCCGCCTACACCTATTCCAATGAGTCTCGGTCCTAAACCCCCCGAAGAGGCCTGGTCTAGTGTCCCTTAACTCCTAACTCAACCATCTCTCATGAGCAAGGATAGAGGCAACTGAGCATGGAAACAGAAAATATTAGCCTACTCTAAACCAAGTAGTTATCTGCTACAATAATACTACAGTATCTGCGTGAATCCAGTTTAAGTAAGAGACAGTTCAATCCAAATGCGCCTATCCATCAGCGTGAATATTTATTATCTTAGGTCTCCGCACAGGGTTCTCCTTCTGGGTACTTATTATAGTGGCAGGAGATCTTGAAGGAAGAGTTGACCGATCGAGGGCCACGAATGACATTCACGAATATATAAATCTCGAACACTTGGTGTAAGAGATGCATTATTTCCACCCTATGCCACGTAGTGAAAATGCGCAGCAGGATACTATGGACATTTCATTGAAATTATATATCGCAGCTCTCGTCATTAGCGCACGGCGTCTTAGTAAGGCACAGCACTACAGTGTACATCGATTACCTCCTCCCACATATTATATACATATTTTTTATTTCGCCACACCCCACAACTCTGTTCACGCCCATCTTTCATTTGATTGTCTCAGTACTTGGATTTCAATCAGTCATCTCTTATTCAGAATACGTGGTCCTGACTACCTTATTTAAAAGGCTCTAATCAGCCACGTCTGTTCTGAATCTACCTCACTTCAATATGGTTCAATATGTTCGTTGCTTAGAACCTTGAATAGCCGTGTAAGATATTATATTTAGTATTTTGAATATATTGAATTTGTATTAGATTGAAACGTCTTTATATATAGATATATATATATATATATATATTAATTTATATATATATATATATATATAATAATATATAATATATAATATTTATATATATAAAGTATATAAAAATATATATATTTATATATATACTATAATAAATAAATATTATATATTATATATAGTATATACTATATATATATAATATATATATATATAGGAATCAACCTCTTACAGTGAAACAAATGATTGAGAAAATGAGAAAACGGAAGAATAAATTGTATTTTAGGTTTTAATGGATTTGCAACAGGGTATGAAAGGATTAATAGGGAAGCTCCTATGGCAGGTGTTAGTGATATACTGGTGTTAGGTGGTAGGCTTCTGAATGCGAAATCAAAAAGTATGTTTATGACGATTATGAGGCCGTGTAACGAATAAAGGTGTCAAGTGTGATTGGTTATTTGTATTAATGCGGGAGAAGACAGTTGTGTTATGTCTCCTTGACAGTCAATTTGTCTATGGATGGGTTTATGAAAGAATTCGATGTGGGAATAAGTGGCAGGACCAAATGGTCGTTAAGAATGATGGGAAGCAAAATGTGATGATAGTGGAGGGTGCCCCTACCATTATATGTGGATGATAAATCTGGTGTCTGTTTTGTAAAGTGAATCTGATAGAAAGTTATGAGAGATTGGTTATAGACCCATGGCAGAAGTAAATGAACAAAAGGTATGGGGGCTAGAAAGTCCTTAACTCGCAGTAGATAAATTAGAGTAGCTCTTTTAAGGATTGTGCGCCGTGAAGACGCATTCCTCAGTTGAAGTTATGTTAGATGAATGAGCAGCAGCTGGAGCAAGTGTCCTGGAGAAGTAGTTAAATATTTTAGCGTTATAGATTGAAATAGTAGATGCACCAGGAACGCATGATGCAGAAAGAGAGCAGTATCAAAAGTTTGTGTGAACGCCTAAGATATCGCGTGGCTGGTGCAAAATTTAAATCTAAATTCCCGCCGAACCTGCTTAAAGTGACTTTAAAGATCTTTGAGGCTGCTTGGTTCTACAGTTCAGTGATATTATCTTTAGCACGTTTGTTTATTGTTGTTATTATCAAGGTAACGTGAGTACTCAATGCTCATCATTGCATAAGACAGGTATAGCATTTATTATATATCAATATCCTCTCACGCCAGCTACCAGATGACTAAATTATGAGCATTGAGCGAAAACGTCCAGCATAGCCTGCTGTAGACAGCAAATAATTGCATACAACCCAAATTTAGGCAATGCGCATGATTAGAAACAGATTATTAGGCTTTGTCTGTTTAGGTGTGAAGAAAGGGGTGATTGAGAGAACACAGAATATATGAAAGTATGGTGTAGATGTCTCTGTCATTCGAAAGTGATGATGTGAAGATATTCGGTTGTTAAGCGAATGTATACGTGGCGAGTGTGTGGGGAAGTAACCGACGCCCGCTGGGAGACGAAAAAAAAGGATTAGTGCAGTAACGGAAGTTTTGAGGAGGAAAGTCGATGATTTGGCAGAGGCAGTATTATTAATCCGCTATGATAGTGACTGTAAATTGTACTGCAGGTTTGTTGTGACTCTCTTATGCGCTGTTATAATGTTTGTGGCCTCACCTGGCTAGGGGTGTGAAGCCGTTGCTTGTTAAACCAATTCGTCTCCATCGGCAATTTACCTAGTGATGTCGACCTCTGTTACATAGTTCCTAGTCTAAAAAACACGATTGGAGGGATACTGGTCCTCTGCAACAGTCCTACTTACCCGATAGCACCCTTTAACATGTCTCGACGTTAGTGCCTGCCCTCAACGAAGGGAACGTTTCTCACTAAACTTCAATGACGTTACGACAGAGGGTGAACATGTCCGAACTGCGGTACGTCTTCCTTCTACTTTTGTCTACCTTTTGTATATGTCTACTACTCGTCTTTTCTTTGCCGATGCATTGTATACGCACCCTTACTCCCATAAATTTTCGGCGAATAATAAGAAGTGTAGATGAAGAAGAAGTAGAAGGAAATATATATAATGGGGTGAGTGATCCACGAAACTCTACATATAATAACTACCCTATACTACATATATAACCGCAAATACTGATGGGATATATAATATATTTCCTGTATATATATCATATACATAACAACTATAAGCTTATATAATATATATATATATATATATACTATATATATATATAATATATATATATAATCTTTTTGTAGATTAGTACTCCAATGTGCGGTATCTTTCGCAACCTTCATCTTCTGAAGCTCATAAAAAACTCAGTAATAGTGATCCGTAAGCTCTATAGGTACTGTTACGGCCACTTCGTTACTAGCAAATCTCATCCGGAAATTGAGTATATACACAATCAATTTCTTAGATCTGTGGGCATTATCTCTCAACACAGAGACAGTAATTTTGCTAATTAACTCTGTCACATCACCCAGACGAGTGTAATCACCTCAATTGTCGTTTTACCAATCGAGCTTTATATATCCAAGATATTATTATTATATATTATTCTATAGTAATTAGATTATTATTATTTTATTATTATACTTATATTTTTTATATGTCATGAATAGTGATCAATGTGAATTATGATTTGATTTTAATATTATTATAAATTTATTCGAATATATTTTAAATATGTAGATATTTTATTTATAATTATTATTATTAAAGCGAATTTAGTGGTTAGACAATTGTAAAAATATTTTCCTTGAACAAGAAAATATTATTTTACTCTCTCTCACTGAATTAGAGACAGTAACTTAATTATTGATAGCTCAAATGAATAAATACTATTATTATATATATATTTAAAGTAATAGTGAGTTATAATCAAATAACCTGTTCCGGCCAAATTAACTGTATCTAAAAAGCTTAGTTCTTTATTACTAATACACTCTTGTTCAAGTCATAACAATAACGCTAGAGTACAGATTCTTCCCCTTATCTTATCAATATAATAGCTATCCATAACATATCAGTACTATAATAGTTAGATTGATCTATATGAGCTCATATTTACTTATATACAATAGCTACGGTTAGTATAGTAGCTGCGGAGGAATTATTAATATTATGTATCACTAATATATATAGGTCTATTAGATTATATAATATTAGTAAGAATCATTAGATGTATATATGCAACACTATTATTAGGTTAATAGAAATACTAACCGTACATAGTCACACTGGTTTCTCATATCTTATACCACGTAATATATATGCACGATGACAATGTGCATTAAACTAGTGTACCTCATAAATCTATCGTTAAGAGTAATATGGGAGAGCATCTATTAAATTATCAACAAAGTATTTATAAATAAACTAAAATCTTTAAATATATTTAATCTATATTTGATTATATATGTTAAATAATAATAGATAATATTAACATTAAGGGCCAATGACATTCATTTATTTATCAATTTTTCTTTAATATTAATGTCCTGGTAAAAAATATTTCATCTGTAATGTAAATAATAAAAGTATTTACAAAACTTTCTGATCTATTTGTATGCTTAGTTCACCACTTGGGTGAGATTAGGTGAAGTAATTCATCTATTCACTAAGGAATATTGTATATTCAGATGTTAGTACTGAAGTTTTATTATCTGCTAAAATATAACTCTTCAAAAGTTTTGCATCTAATATTTCGCACTTCAATTATGCAAGTCTTATGCTCCGTCGTATGGTTGTAAGTTTGGATTTAGGTAGATCTAATTTCTTTTGTATTTAAATGATAAATAGTAAATGATACTTTATTAATCAAACTTGTAATATTATTAAAATCTTTTCTATTGCATGTTAATCTTTTATCGTACTTGAATTTTTAAATTGAATTTCTCTTATAACCATATAACGATGATATATTTTGATATATTATTCAAGTATATTACTCTTTATATTATACACATATATGCAATTTAATCATCTATTATTATTATATCATAGTATTGTATTCACTTAGCTATTGAATATTAGGTAATTTTTACATCTCTCATCAACGACCATTTAATAACATTTAAAAATTCATATAACATTGCTATTTTCACCTACCAGAAATTAATTCTTTAATTTTGAATATCTACCTCCATTATTTTCATCGGTTCAGTGTTTCGTTTTTAACATCATTTCATTTTATCCATACTATCAGTCTTTTTATTTTCTGCCTTTTAATATATTACATTTCTATTTCCATCTTTTCTAACCCATTTCCATCCTCTCCATTATCATCATTTCCTCTTGTCTCCTTCCCTCCTTATCACTTTAATATGCTTGCTTATATATTCAGAGGCTCCGGCAATTTCTGTCGCAGTAAGAGTCTTCGCCGTAAATGCCCCAAATTCAGGTATGTCTACTCTCAAAAGTATTATTTTTTATTATTTTTCAAAAACTCCTTTATTAATTGAAGATGTTTGTCGGTGTTTTGTATACATGAAGTTTTCCCCACGTATTTTCCTACTTATAAGTAATAATGGTAATAATAAATATTTGTTTGCATCCATCTAGTATTCCTATAATTGTTGCATAAAAAATGAAAGTCAAGGATTTTTCCATTTTTTTTTTGAATAATAACAATAATAATAATAATAATAATAATAATAATAATAATTCACTCTAGACCGTGTTCCATTCAATCAATTATATGAGTTTCGACTTGGCTTAGTTGATAGCGCGTTTTTAAGCAGGTGCAAGAGTCGGCATTTGACCACCTAACATTGTCACAGGAATAGACTTTAAAAATAGTTTGTAATTTTAGAGTGAATTGTTTTCAGTATTATTTTTTTCAGATAATAGTGATAATTTCCACCATTTGAAACATTTTCTAGTTTCTTGTCACTCTTTTCATATTTATGGTTGGTTGATTTAATTTAATGTTCTTTGGTGACATCTCGTAATATGTATCAGAGTCCTTTTCATTCGGGTAAATGATATCTACCAATTTCACTCTTATTTACAATTTCAAAAATAACTTACATTCTCTTGGTGTCGAATTGATATTCCTTGAATTGAAAAAGTTAATAGCTGTAGGTACGATGGAAGCCTTTTTTCGTCGTATTATAAGGCGGCTTACTTTTTATCAGGACACAGCTATCCCACTTTTTCTCCCTTCAATAAGCTGTTTCCGCTATTAGATGCCTTTAACTTTCTTCCATACAGTTAATCTACAGATTCGGACTTGCATTCGGATCCTCCGCAGTAAGCTTCGCAACCTTGGTGGTCAATAGGGTGCACAGCTAACCGAGAGAAGAAAAAAACTCTATAGGCAATAGAAAAGGACCCGCACCACCCCAAGCATGATTCTTTTAAAGCAGCTGCGGCGTGATCTCGTCGAATTAATCGTCAAACACGCAAACAATACTTTCGAACTTATACTTCTTACTGTAACTTCGAAAGATCCATATCTTCAGTGTGGAAGTTGACAGAAAGTATCTCGCAGCTCCAACAACTTTACCCACTATGCGTTTAATTGTCTGAATAAAAGAGAGAGGATTAGGACTTTATTTTCGTGTTTATGTTATAGTTTTCTAGTCACTCGAGGCTCATCTTCGGTACCTCTGAAGCTTCCAAAAATGAGAATTACATGCACCGCCAGACTTTTTCAACAGAAAGTATCAAACAACACTGTAACAGCAAAGGCGGCCTTGCCCCGACTTAATTTCGTACATAATGTCTATAAACAAACAATTACATACACACCTTTAGACACTCAGTATGTTTTTTCATAGAGTCTGTATAAAGAACTCGATACGAATCCATATTATTCCCCACCCTATTTTGGACTACATGCTTTTGTAAATCTCTTAATTACACCCAAACATGGGAAAGATCTGAATTGGCTTAACAACCAAGACTAATTATTCGCTGACCTTCATAACTTCAAAATTAAAATTAAGAGAAAATGTTTCAGGCCTTCTCCTATAAAAGGCTCTGGAGAGTGAAAGGACTTCATTTCAAACTTTCAGTTTATGTTTCCGCAAAATCTTTGAGCGCGGATCCATTGTAAAACTGATCATAGACATCGGAAAAGCCTTCTCATACTGGATAAAGGAACTAGGATATCTTAAACGGTATATTTTTAATGACACTAAACGACAAAAGACTTATACGATCAGTAAAGAACTTGGAGACTCCTTGAAAACTTAAATCTCATGATCTCACTACACGGTTCAGAGGACAAACTCCACGATCTTATAAATCACCTCACCTTTTTAAACACATAATCATACCTAGGTCGATGACTAACATATATCTTTCTACTACACGACACACTTTTTATATCTCGAACTGATAAGCGTACGGCACAAAGCATTGTACACTAAGTAAGTAATTTTGTTTGTCTCGGAAATAACAATGCCATAACTTACAATATTTATACACAAGACGGAATCAAAATAATATTTAATACATTTCGTTAGATACACCATACAACACTCATTATAATATGCGTAGTAAAGACTGCACAATATCAATCAATTTCGAAATGCAACTTACAAAATCAGCACTATATAATGAGAAATAATATATAGAAATGGTTACTCCCATCAAAAGAGCTCAATATTCAATAACACACAACACTACCACCACACAATAGACTCAGAAATATTAGTGAAAAAAACGATCAAGAACTGCAACACAAAAACAAACAAATGTCAGTCCGCGAACCTAACCTTATATGGCTCACCCATTCTGTTACTTCCACAAGTCAAATTTCAAGACTCGTTCAGATGACACGCCAACTACCACCGCAACATCTAAACTCCTAAAAACATTGTTCATCTCGTGTCTTGACCTATTACTCATCGTTCGCCTCAAATCTGGGGTCTTGATCGAATGTTCTTTACTGTCTACACCCCTAATCGATCGGGCTGTACTTGCTCGTATATTACTGGCAGCCCTCCCAACTCTACTACACTACTAGAGTCCATCCAAAATGAGGCTATCCGTATCTCCACTGGAGCTTCCGATAGTTCTCAGGTGAGTCTTTGAAAGTTGAATCGATGATACAACTCCTCTTCAAGGGTAATATCTCATAGTGCACAAAGTTATCTTCACTTTCTTAATTACTATCTTTCTGCTCTGACACCGATTTTGCGAGAGATACTCAGAATCCTTCTTAACTGCCATTTTGCAAACTTTATAGCATCCTTAATCTTCTTTAACATCCTTTGCAATAGGTTTGCCGTTTCTTATGATAAAGGGTATACACTTGGCTATTCCCTGCTCCATTTTCCTCTGGTCCTGCACCTCTCTCTAAATCTAGCCATCACTGTTCATTCATTCTCGCAGTACGTGATTTACTCCGTGTTCACTGAGTACTAAACATGCAGATGGTTGGGTGTGTCTGTCTGTCTTTCCTCACCGTCTCCTTTCCATACCTCCCCTCATCTTTCATTTTATAGCAAAGAATTAATGGTATAACCATTGCCTCTTTCTCGTAATTGTATTTCCTAATACAGACACTCCTATTCCATTTTATTCAGTTTCGCTCAACGCCCGCCACCGAGACGCTTAAGCTAGTTTCTAAAAAACACAAGTTTCCGTTGTGCAAAATTTATTCGGCTCCTTAAGAAAGCAAATCATACTATGTTGGACACACTCTAGTTAAGGTAACTCGCGCACGAAATATGGCATGCAGCCAAAATGGCCTCCTCTTTCTTTTCAGAGCTGTTCTAGTACCCCGATACATTTCGTACAAGGTTCCGCTCCTCATCATACTATTGTTATCCTGCCTCCAACAAGATTCACCGGTCTTATTTAAGAGTACTGGAGCGAGTGATCAGCGAGGGCAACTGTTAGAATATAAATGCCTGAACATTTACCAACAAGGCGCTGCACGCCTCCGTATTGGCACATTCTGCTAATTTTGCGTCGCTCCCTGCAATCGTTGTCACTATATTCTTTCATGATTGTCCCATATACCCATTCGCTATTACGTCATTTGTTACTTTATGGTCATTACAATCTTCTTAAAGGTATCCACATCTTATATGAATCTCTCCACTTTAACAGTACTATTTTTCCTTCTCTATTCTCAAGAACTGAATTCTATAACACATTATGATTTTATGTAATATTAGGACTATTTAATAATGATAAGGATATCTTTTTTATTTATTTTCCACTGAATATTCATTTCGCCATCCAATATTTCTTTGACATTTAAAAAAATGATGAGCAGACCCATGGTGTTATTTATTTCAATCTCAGTGTGCCGCTTCTTGGGCGTGGTGGTCCGTAACTTGAGCTACAATAAATTATATTATATATATATTATATATATATATATACTATATATATATATATAGATAATAATATATATATATATATATACTTATATATATATATATATATATATATATTTTATCATATATATATATATAAAATATATAGTAATAATATATATATATATATATAATAACGAGAGATAACGGTAGAAAGAATAATGAGGAGGCTATAAAAATGATGAAGAAGGGTAAAGCCCCAGAAGAGGATGGAGTGCTGTGGAGTCGGTGTGGAGGGAGGAGAGGAGTTGAGAGGAAGAATCATCAGTTTGATGAAACAAGTGTATGGAGAGAGGAAAGGTGTCCGGAAAGGTTGGGCAAAGCAATAATAATACGATATATTAAGGTAAAGGAGATGCAGGAAGCTGTAATTAATTATAGAGGCATTTCACTGATGGACAATCTCCTGAAATATACAAAGGAAATATTAAAGAGGTTGAGAGAGAAGTAGAGCCGAGACTCAGAGAAAAAGTAAGGGTATAGAAGAGGAAGAGGAAAGACGGACCTCTTTTCCACTAAGAATGTTTCAGGGAGAGATGCTGGAATATGGCATAGAGATTCTTTGTTGCGTTCATCGACTGCAAAGGCATTTGATTCGGTGCAAGGAAAACGAGTCTAGAGAGCATGGAGAGGAATATTGAGTGAGGGGTAATTAAAGAAGCAATAGAAAGTATGTATGAGAAATGACGCTGTAATGTTAGAACTGAGTGCGAGGACGATAGATGTTTGATGGTGAAACAGAGTGAAGAGGAGTGTTTTATCTCCACTGCTGTTTATATTATATTTAGACGTGGTGATAATGGAAGTAGTGAGGGAGAGACTGGAGAATTTGAAGGGGACATAATGGCATATGCCGAAGATTCTGGCATGTTGAGCGAGAGAGAGGAGACGATTAGAGAGTGTTGGAGTTTGTTATACGGAAGTATTGAGAAGCAGGGGATGAGGATAACGTACAAGAAGACATGAGATTTTAATAATAACTCGGAGAAATTGGGAGGGGAATGCGGATGGTGTGAGAGGGGAGGATAAGGCGGTAAATACCTGCAATTATCTCTGAGAATGTTTTAGCAGAAGGGAGGAAGTGGAGGTAGATATTACGCTGACGAATGGATACTAATGCTCAAAATATAGCTGTAATTACCAATGATGAAATATATGAAATGAATAGAGGTTAAAAAAGTGATTTTTAACTATACTGATCCGACGCTGCTGTACGGAGCGGAAAACATAATCAAATAAGAAAGATAGGAGTAGTATAAATAAAAGCGGGGAGATGAGGTATTAAGATATGATTGGACAGAGTAGAAGAACGAATAAGGAATGAAGTAATAGACAAAGATATGGGTGAAGAAAATGATACTGAAGATGATGTGGGGAATTGATGCATGGTGGGTTGACATCTGAGAGGTATGGAGCTAGGACAGAATGTCCGAAAGAAGATGGAATGGATCACCAATGGGCAAGAATACCAAGGGAAGTACAGAAGAAGAGCTGGGCGTAGTTCGGTGGAGGACTCTCTAAAGCATTCAGCTACCAAAAATGAGAAGTGCTAAAGAGAAAGAAAGTGCAGCTAGAGATGTCTGAGAAAGATCCTTGCGCGGTCTGAAAGGATAAAAATCCTTCTTGGGAGGGAAAGAAAAGAAGAAAAGATATAATATATAGTATATATATAATATAATATCTATATTATATATAATATACTATACTATATATAATATATATATATATATATAGTATTTATATATATATATGTATATATATATATAATATATATATTATATATATATTATTATATATATATATATATATATAGATGAGAGAGAGAGAGAGAGAGAGAGAGAGAGAGAGAGAGAGAGAGAGAGGAGAAGAGAGAGAGAGAGAAGAGAGGAGAGAGAGAGAGAGAGACGAGAGAGAGAGAGAAAGAGAGATGAAGAGAAGAGAGAGAGAGAGAGAAGAGAGAGAGAGAGACGGAGATAAGAGAGAAGAGTGAAGAGAGAAGAGAGAGAGAAGAAGAGATGAGAGAGTAGAGAGAGGAGAGAGAGAGAGAGATAGGAGAGAAGAGAGAATGATGAGAAGAAGAGGAGAGAGAGAGAGAGAAGAGAAGAGAGAGAGAGATGGAGAGAGAGAGGAGGCGATGAGCGAAACGCACTTCAGATGCGATGAAATTACTCCATTGTTTTATTGGTGTGTAGGGTCTGTCATGACATTCCAGGCCTAATGGTTTCCTTTCTTCTTGTTGGTTCATATTAATGTTACTACGTTTTTGCGTATCCTCATAGTGGTTATTACATTTACGGACACTTTAACCTTTGTTTTTATTATTCTGCTTCATTCATTCCTGATTGTGTGTTGAGAAATTTGAATTCGTCTTACTTTAGTGTGGTTTTATGCTTGCGTTTGTCTTTGTTTGTAGAATTTGTTAATGATTGGGTACAGGTGTGTATTGTGGTTTTTTGTTCTGCCTCATCGTTCCTATTCTCTATCTTTTTTTTGCCAGAGAATGTCTATTCTGCTCGGAGATAGTCGTGACGCCGTAAGTCGACCTTCGTTTTTTTAGTTTTTCTGTGTTACTGAGAGTTCTTTATGAATGTACGGGTGACATGAAATGTCAGAGAAATAAATGTTTGAGAAGAGAGGTGATGATGTATTTTAGATGGGCAAATTTGATTTGCTCGCGATGACTGAACAGATTGAAAGAAACGAAAATGAGTGTGTGGTTTGGAAATGTATGTGCTGGTGTTGTGAAGTAGAATTTTTGATTAAGCGTTTTTAGTAGTGTAGTTGTAGTTCCATATTTGATTGATGTAAGCTTCTTTTTATGTTAGATTTGACTAATGATAATTTTTTTTTGAGTACTAGAATTCTAATTTGTTAAATTTGTTTTTTTTAATGGTTGTTTGATTATATATCGGTAAGTTTTTTTGTTGATTTTTTGTTTTTTGTTTTTGACTTATTTTTGTTGCTGCATATTCTGAGGGTGTAATTGATGTGATAGGAGTAGTGGCTTATTTTGTTTGTGGATATATTGGTCAAACAAATGATTCTCGTGTTATGTTTGGGTTGTAAGTGATTGGTAGTGTGTTTATGTATTTGATTGTGTTCTAACCACTAGTTGGATATGGTTATGATTTGCCATTTTCTTTTCTGGAAAGATTTTGTTATATTAGTATTGTGGTTTTGGGGTTGTTGGAGAGATAGTATTTAGTTATTATTGTTTTTGTGGTATGGAAGGTGATTTTTTTGCTTTTGTTTTTTTTTGGTTTTCTTTATTATGAGTTGTATTTGTGGGTCTTTGTAGGTTTGTGTGGGTATCTTTCTAAATAAAAAAAACTATTCATAAACTGATGAACTTCGGTGGACGGTTTAACCAGGCTGATCATAAGCTGTACGTGATTGAGTTTGATGTTGTTGTTGTTGTTGTGGTTGTTTTGTGGTTAGATTTAAAAGATCTGAAGTTTGTTAATTGTTGTCGTTTGGATTTTTGAAATCAAGAGTTGTTGTTAGGAATTGAATTATTTTATCTTTAGTTTTTTTTTTTTTGATGAAAAGGTTATGTAGTGTGGCTTTGGGAGTGTATATGTTGTAAGGCTGATTTATAGAGGTTGAATAATGTGACTATTTATATTTAAGATTAGGAAGTTAAGGTTTGCTGGATAGTAATAAGGATAAGGAGCTGCCCTTATATTTTTAAATTCTATTTTTGATTGTATGTTGTTGACCAAGGGTCGGAATAGCTAATAAGAGTCTTGTGGTGGTAAGGAATAAGTTTGGATGGTTGTGGTTGTTAATATGATTTTTGTCAAGAAGAAGTTATTGGATGTGCTAAAATAGAAAGTATGAATGTCGTTACTTAGTAGTGGAAAAACAATAATTTCATGCATATTTTCTGTTAAAAGTAAAGAAGAAGTGTGGTTGAATACAAGCCAATGATGAGATTTCAAAGAAAGATTTTGAATTTAAGATGATTAATTCTTTCAAATGAGTGGGTATATTAAGAATATGCATACGTTAGAAAAAAGAGGTAATGAACATTTTGAAGGATGATGATGGGTACTTTATACGGGAGGAAGCTCTTTAGTTGAAGTTGGATATTTTTTTTGCGAAAGTTTTTTATATGTATTAGATAGTAATGGGAATGTGTTGCTTAGAATTAGTATTTTGTTATGATTTGGATTGTATGTTTCTTCGAACTGTATGATATGTATTGTAGTGTTTGGTTGTAGTGTCGGAGGTGGATAATAGCTTTTCGTATGAAATCTGCTATACATTGGAAAATAATGAAGAAGGTGTGCTTAGGTTTTGAATAGGTGTGTGTGCTTGATGTGTTTCATAGAAGGTTTATTATTTTTTGTATTATTTTGGATGTAAGGCATTTGTTTTAGTAAGGAGGAATAATGTAAGTGAGAAATTGAAGAATGGTAATCTGCAGGTATAGAAGAAATTACTGGTGAATATAAAGAACGGAGATGAGATGGTGATCGATGTAGATTTGAAGTTTTGTGTTTATATTAAAGCTTTGTTTAGGTTATGTTGTTTGAATAGTTCGCAGGCTTATTAGGAGATCAGTAATAAGTGGACCTTATTGAATAGGTAACTTATGGAATTTTTTATTATGTGATTAGTTTATTAGAGAGTGTTGTAGGCAAGATTATGCATGTTATTTTTGGTTGTAAGTTTGTCGAGTGACTAGTGACCTTTTATTATTTTTAGAAAAGTGCGTATGAGGATCTTGTTGGATTCATATATCTTTTGTCATTGAAACATAGGATGAGTTTGAGAAGTGTGATAAGAGAGGAAAGAATACATTGTATTTAGTTTTATATGAATTTGCACCAGCGTATGATAAATTAATAAAGGTGATATCTATGGCAGGTGTTAGTGATTATATGGTGTTTGATGTATGATTCTTAATGGAATCAAAATATTATGTACGAACGATATTGAACAGTGTTGTAAGTTAATAAGCTTGGATTGTTTTAAAGTGATTAGTTAAAGTTAAATAGCGGAGTGAGGCAGGGATGTGTTGTCTCCTTGGTTAATTCATTTGTATATGGAGGGGTTAATTGAAGAGTTAGAGTGGGGTGCAGTGGGAAGGTGAAGTGTTCTGACTATATATTGCGGTCCGATTTTGGTTTGTGTGACAAAATCTGAAGAAGTTTTGAGAGTGATTAATAGAGGGATTATGGCAAGGGTGTGGTAAAGGAGGTTGTTTAAAAGTAAACGATGATATGAGTAATAGTCTATGGTTGGAGTAGACAGTCCTCGGTGTAAGGTTATGTTGGACAGTGAAAAGCTGGAAAAGTGTCTGAGTTTAAATATTCTTAGGATATAATGTTGGATGAAAAGAAGAAACGGATTATGGATCGTAGTAGGAATTTGTTGAATGTAGGAAGGTAGGTTAGCAATTAATCCTTGGTGAATGTAAAGACACTAAGTCTTGAGCTGCTTGTATTGGTATTGTTGTTACTGTTGTTAATGTATAGTAATAAAAAACTATTTTCTGATAATAAATCTTTAATTAAAAGTACAAATGTTGTTTAAAAGATGGACAATCTTAGGGGCGTGTTGGTGTGAGAAGAATATTAATAAAATGATGAGTGAACGATTAGGGGATTTCTGTGTGGTGTGAAAATGAGTAAATGAAAATAGCTGAAAGTACATTTGAGAAATGGTTTGGTCAATGTTTTTAAAAAGCCCACATCCAGATATGTTAAGCGAATGTCTATATGGTTGAGTGTGCTGGGAATCGACGGCTGGAGACCGACGAAAAAGTTGGAATGAGTCAGTTAAGGATTGTTAGAGAGAGAAATGTGAGTTTGGCGAGGCGATAAGAAAGTCCATTAGACATTGAAATGGCGGGTTTTGTAAGGGGATGAATGGTTGTGGCATATCTTTGCCAAGGGATAAACCTTACATTGACGAGATACTATAGTTATGGTCCGTCGCGGACCCGTGGAGCTCTAGGGTGGATTTTTTCTGACTGCGACGAGTTCTCAGTAAAGGGTTATAAAGGTCGGTATAGTCTGGGTCTTTCTTTCTTTTCGACTTGGTCATTATCTTACTACCACTATCTGTTGCATTGCATTGTGTTGCACCTTACCCCCAGTCTTGGGGAAAAAAGGTGGGTGATGAAGATGACACATATATATATTAGAGATATACTGAATATCTATTTTCCAATATTCGCAAATGTGAATGCGAATATTATTTTTTAATTTTTGCGATTGAAAATGTATATTTTAAATATTTTCGAATGTGAATGCTAATAATTTTTCTTAATATTCACGAATGCTAATATTGCATATACTATCACTGTAATATTTGCTTTCGCTTTTAGAATTCATTCATAAAGAATTTAGTTAATAAAATACATTCATTTTTTATGTTTTCAAGATTCGGGATGATAACCCACTCTTACATTCTTCCCACCAACCTCCTTCAACCTTTAAAAGAGAAAAACTACTTCATTAATTTATTGAGTTAGTGTTGTATAGCATAATAAAAATTTGAAGTTTATTTTTGGAAGGTTATACTACAAAAATAGGGATTATTCAGCTCTTTTAGTATTTAATCTGCTACGTTTTTAATCATAGATCAGATGGAAACCACTAAAGAAACGTTCACTTGCAACATCTGATGGTTGACAAGCAAGATAATTCCTTGTTAATTGTGAAAGATGAGGATGCGTTTCCCTTTTCGCATGCATCCTTCACCATACAAGAGGATCTTTGCCATGGGAAACGCACTTTTTCTTTGACGTTCTGGTCAATGATTTTTGATGACTGCTTAGACAGTTGATCGTCTTCGTCATTACTGATTGAATGTAGAATTGCATTCATGACGTCGGTGACTGTCATGCTTGTGGATGGTTTTGAAGCAACGCGTGAGGTTCTTTTGTTTTTCCTTAAACTATTTCAGACGTATTTTTGAATTATTTCAGAATTTCGCACGACGCTGACTTTAATACTCAGTGAGAAACAAGTAAACAAGTTTTTTGTTCTAGGGTCCAAAATCGTTGCTATGTAATGAAAGTTGTTTCACTATGAAATCGAACCTTTTGTTACTTTCTTTCGATATTGTCGCTTTCATTTTCTTCATTCTTTGACTGTCATTGCCTTAGGATACTAATACTCTCTTCAGAGTGGTTGCAAGACATTATGTCCGCTATTGATAACGAGATTCTCTTTATAATCTTGGTCTTATCTTCAAAGGGTTGGAGTAGAGTGATACAGGTGGTTGGAAAAGAAATGTCATGGGATGTTAAGACATTTATTTTATGCCTTTATCATTATAGCGTCCGTACAGCAGAAAGATTCAACAAGTTCTTGCATCTTTATCATCATTAGCAGAGCTTACTTCCAGTGCGTAGTAACGTCATGTATTACTGAAAGTTGCGGAACATTAATTGTGGTCTGTATTTTCTTTAGTTCTTCATGAGTCATGATCGAGTGATTAAAGTGTGCAACAGTTGTCCTACATTTGGCTGATGTTTGAGATATCAAACTATTTTTAATGGAAGTTGCAGTTGATGACTGACACAGTTTGTGTTATTCACTCCAGAAAGAGACATAGCTTTATTTATATTTGTACCAGTATCTCTTATGACACAGTGAACATTATGTAGATTCTCGAGATAACTTTTATTTTGACAGAATTTCCTGCCGTTCTCTTTCTTCATGTGACCATGTGCTCTTCCTCTTCTTCTTCCTCCTTTTCATCAGCTTCATTAACAATAGGTGTTTGAACTGTTACAAATTCCTCCTCCCTCCTCTCTGCATCTTCTTCATCACTAATATCCTCCTTATTATGTAATACACTCGTTTTCTCCTCTTCTTCATTATCATCACACAAATAGTATCTCTGTTCGAATTTCTCCTTTGATATAGTGTGTGGAAAGGGACCGCTTTTTTCAATAGTAATACAAAGCCAAGATCTTCAAGGTGAGAAAACGGAAGATTGTCCATTACTATCGTTTATTCAATTTTACTATCCATTCTTCTGTGTTTTTTCCTTTTTAGTGTCCCAGTTCTTTGTATTCTTTATACAAGTTTCATGAGTAATTGCTTTTTTCTTAAAGCTGTTAGAGATCCTTTCCTATTTTCCCAATTTCTACCTCCTTACTCATGGTCATATTCTTCCTTGGGTTTGCTGCTTAGCTGATTTCTCAAAACGAATGTTGTTTTTCCTTTAGATTAATTAGGATCGCAAAATTTACACTTTGCGATGTCATTTGATACAAAATCGAAGTTAAAAAAAAAATCACATTGGATGAGGACGCCATTACGCAGCTGCTTCAACAGTTTTCGCGAAGGGTTTTTCGAACGTATATATTCAAATATATATAATATAATATATAATATATTTATTTAATATGTGTCAAGTTTATATTATGTTTATATATATATATATATATATATATATTATATATTTTATATATATTATATAAATATATATATATACTATATATATATATATTTATATATTATATATATATATTTTATATATATATATATATATATATATATATAATATATATATATATCTATATATATATATATATATTATTATATACTATATATTATATACTATATAATATATATATATATTATATATATATATATATATGTGCAAGTCTATAGTATAATAAATTAAGTAAATTGTCAAGACTTCGAGTGTGACATCGAGTTGCTGTCACAACCTCGAGTTGGTATGAGTTAACTCTCGGTCTTGATTTCTCGTCAACTGATCACAAAAATCGTCAAATTTTATAACAAGTCCAGTGGACCTTTTAATATTCGTACCCGCACGCGTCCAGTGGGCGAATGAGAGTGGAAATAAATTTTTTTTAATATTCTCAAACATGAATGCGAATAATTTTAATTGTTAAGCCTCCTCCCTTAGAAAAATTTAAAAGAATTTCAGGTTTAAATATTATTCAAAGGTGTTTGGTAGACAAATCATAAATATAAAATGTGATTTTTGAATCGATTATATTCTAAATTCAATTATTTTAAGATATACAAGATTATTTACTCAATATGGCCCTGTTTTACGCCTTTTATATATATTATATTAATATACTATATTATATTATATATATATATATATATATATATATATATAATATATATAATTATATAGTATAATATATATATATATATATATATTTATATTATAATATATATATATAATATATAATTGGAGAGTAACACGCATACTCGCATACGATGAATTACCACATATCACTTTTCCATTATTTTTAATGCGATAGGTCTTTTCTCTTTGCAGATTCATCATTCTTCAACTTTCAGTTAGAAATAATTAATATAAATAAACTATTCGACGAACCGTTGAGATAAGTTGCGCTAACTATTTATAACAACTAGCACTTCATTCATATCACATAATTTATCATAACGACACAACTGATTAAATGTACAACACCAATACATCACCACACTTCTAGGATATAACACAACTTAACAGCATCCTAATACTCATATCCCTGTGTGCGGCGGGAGAAAGAAATTATCCACAATCGTGAATTTATGTTTGCGTGTGAATCGTGAAGTCGAACTAAGGGGACGTGGTAGTTTAAGGTTGGCTGACCACTATTACCAACAATGTCTACTAATCTTACCTATTGCAAGATAAGGAATATCGTTGCACTGCTACATGGTTAGATGACGTGCGTGATCTGCAACCGTGAAACGGCCCTTTAATTTTCGGGGTGGAAATATGGTAATGAATCGTCATGGGTACATTGATGTCAAGGAATAAATGTTGAAGGAGAAGAGAGAGATGGTGGATGAATGTATTAAAGCAAAATTTTGGATTTGCTCGCTAGTGACTTGCATGCAAAGAATGAAAGGAAAAAAGGTGAGTGGTGATGAACGTGGTGTGTTGATGAAATGATTTACGTGCTGTGTAAAAGAAATGAGAGATGGAGAGAATGTTGCAATTTTATTAGTGACTGATGGTACACAAGACTAATGGTAGACTTTGCTCTACTCGTGAGTCTAAGAATTCTAAGGGTTAAATTTAAGTTTGAAAAGGTCAAGGTCAATTTGGGTATATATATATACGGTCCATCTGAGGGTAATTTGAAGAGAGTACGATTTATTTGGGATAAATTGAATATGAATGCTCTGGATGGGGTGAGTAGCAGCTTCAGATTGATAGTGTTGGTGGACCTGAATGTTGGGGGATCTGAATCAAAAAAGGGATGGTAAATAACAGGATGTTTATGGTGCGATCGCGGGAGCATAAATCGAGAATGGTAGAAAGGTGATTGATTTTGAGGAGAAGAGT
This sequence comes from Trachelipus rathkii, assembly GCA_015478945.1. Taxonomy (NCBI): domain Eukaryota; kingdom Metazoa; phylum Arthropoda; class Malacostraca; order Isopoda; family Trachelipodidae; genus Trachelipus; species Trachelipus rathkii. Next base: position 24,580 of record JABUQX010029761.1, read on the forward strand.
GAGATAATGTGTGTAAGTAATACTTTCTTAACGTAAAAATGATTATCCATAAGTATACTAGGTGTATGGTAAGATGGTATTGGAAGTGACAAAGTATGATTGATTCTTGTGTTGGTGAAGAGGAGATGTTTGAAGTAATGTTTGGAATATTAATAGTGAGGGTTTTAGAATGGATTATCGGATTCATTTATGATTATGTTCTAAGTAAAATTAAGTTAGTGGGGGTCGTTGGTAATGATAGGAAAGTGAAACGAAAGTGAAGTTAGAGTGTAAATTAAGTAGTGTAAAAGTTTAAGTGAGCAAAGATCATAAGTTTAGTATAATGTAAGAGCGCTCAGCTTAGTAAAATCGGTTGAATTTGAACAATGTTGATAGCTTTCGAACAGATTTGGGGCAAATGAAAGGAATCAATTGTTAGTGTGAGTTTGTCTTTTTGAAAGGAAGTGTAGTGATGGAATAATAGAGTAAGAATGATTAACAAGGAATGTGAATGAAGTATGAGCTGTTGTAAAGCGGTTAATAGTAAAAAACGAAGCGTGAGTTTGAATGTACTAAATCAAATGATGAAATTTGTCAATAAGAAAGATGCTTGAATTATATAAGGAGGTTTGTTAAAAAAGAAATCTAAAAGGTGCATACGTAGGAGAAAACAAGAGGTAAATGAACAGTATTGAAGGAGGATGAATTAAAAATATACAATAGGAATAGGAAGCTTGCTTCTGAAGTAAGCGCGAAAGGTTAAAAATGATAATAAGGGGAATCTCCTTAGGAATAATGAATAGGGAGGTGCTTTTGTAACTGATGTAAAATGGATGTGAGGGGAGTGTGAAAGAACACTTTTGAAAATCTTGGCACATATTGTAACAGTAATGATGAGGTTTTAGTGAATGTGTGTGGTTTTAGATTGTTGCAAAGAATAGGATATTTTGGGGAGATAGGAAGTTATTTGTAGGGGATGAGGTAATGGTAAGTGGAGCAAAGTTAAGAAATGGTAAATTGCAGTATAGAGATGAATAATTATAGTGCAAATTTGATAATGAGGCGAAGCCGAGATGTTATTGATTGTATTTGTGAAGTTGTTGTAACTAAAGCGTTTATGGAGGTATATGTTCCAAGGGATTGAGAGAAGGTATGTCTAATAAGTGTATAAAGGGAGAAAAGGAAATTGTAGAAATTATAGGGGGAAAAGTTTATTGAGTGTGTAGAGAAGGTATATACAAGTCTGTGTATAATTTGGAATTGAAAGAGTCGTGATACCGAGTGAACTGATGAGGGACACTGTTTTGTGAAGACAAGGTCGTAGAGTAAGTATTAGGATAAGTTTTGGGATACAATATCATTTACATGTTGAATACAATGAGAGAAATGAAGGAGTAAAGAAAACTAAATTATATTTTAGGTTTATTTGTGATTTGTAGCATGTTGATGTTACATTGTTTTTTACTATGAGTTTATTGAGTAATTATGGCTGTCTTATCTCTAATGAGCTATAGTATTAGTGTTAGTACGTCTTATTGTTTTCGGGGTGGTAGGCTATCTCTGAGATGGAATAAAGAGTTATGATATTAACACATAGTGAATCGTAGTCGTAATGAATAAATGGTGTTAATCGTGATTGTTTAAATACGGATTAATACCATGAGTGAGATAAGTTGTCATTATGCACTGCTATTTCAACTGTGTATTATTGGATGGTCTACGTAATAAATTCGAGTGGATGGAAAATGTGATAGCATGATGGAGAATCGGAAGGATGATAGTTGGTGCCCTAACATATTTATTTTTTGAGATGATTTGGTTCTGTGTGGCGAAACTGATAGAGAGTTTGAGAGGATTGGTAGCGAAGATTTGGCAGGGTATTAAAAGAAGAGGTTTGAAAGTAACGTAGAATAAGATAGATGTTATGGTTTATGATGTTGAGGACAAGTCTCAGTGTGAATTATGATTTAGATGAATAGAGCTGGAAAACAAAAGTGCTGAGTTATTACAATATCTTATAGTAGTGTGTTGGATTGAGAAGGGATAACAGGTATGTCACGAGTTTATGTTAGGATAAGTTGTTGATAGCAGGAAAGGTTCGGCTGGTTGCAATTAAAAGAGTCGTTGGTGCATGAAAAATGAGACTAGAGTCTTGAGTGCGCTAGAAGTCTTATCATGAGGTACTTGTTACTGTGTTTTGTATGTAAGTGAACTAGGTCCTGTGAATAAAAAGTATAGATCTAAATTCAAATTGTGTTTCAAATGACAATCTTAGAAGGCCATGCTAGGGCTGTGAAGAATTAATACGTGAGAATGAACGTATTAATGAGAGTGTGTGGTGTGAAGAAAGGGTAATGAGAGAAAAATGAAGATATTTCAATAATGAATAAATGTTGGAAAAGGATGAATGAAAGTGTTGGTTAAGTCGATGTATAGTGGTAGTGTGGTTGGAACCGACCGGCTGGAGACGAAGAGAACGTGTTGAGTCGGTGAATCGAATGTTAAGGAGAGAATGTGAAGTTTGGCAGAGCGAAGAAGAAATAGTCGCAATGATAGGAGAGAATGGCGGGTTTTGGTTATGGGCATGGTTGTGGCCTGGCTCAGGGGATGAAATCTTACATTGACGATCTACCAATAGTGAAGGGTCGTTCGCGGTTCTGTTGTTTTGATGCGTCTATGGTGGATTTTCTGTCTGTGCGAGTTCTCACTAATTAAGGTACAGAGGGGGTTAAGGCGGGGCTTTCTTTTCGACGTTTGTTTCTCCTACTGCTTTTTTCCGATGCTTGTACAGCACCTTATAATGAAAATTGCCAAGAGTGATAGGAGAAAGATAAATTTTGACTATATCATATTATACATATATATAATATTATATATTAATATATATATAATATATATATTATAGTATATATATATATCATATAAAGTTAATATATAATAAATATCGTAGTATATTCTTTCTTCTCTCTTTATCTTCCTCTTTCCCCAATACTGGGGTAAGGGTGCGATCGTCATGCACCCATATTACGTAGAAGAATATGACAAAATTCGATAAGAAATCCAGCTTACGTCTCCGTCTGTACCATTAATTATTTGTGAGAATTCATCTCATGACGAAAATCCACCATTAGAGCTTTCATGGACGGAAGACCTCAACTATGTGTAAAGTCATGTAAGGTTCCATCCTGCCCATGGTGGGCCACAACCATTCCCATTACAAAACCCCGCATTAACACTCCTATTATCTACTTTATTCTTCGACTCTGCATAACTCACATTTCTCTCTTCAAACATTCGGTTCTTTCACCGACTCAATCCACTTCCCACTCTCTCTTTGGTATCCCAGCCGTCGTTCCAACAGTCACTCGCACTATACATACGTTAACCAACCGATCTATTATTCATCCTTTCCAAGACCAAACATTCAAATACTTCATTTATTCTCTCATTTACCCCTTTCTTCATCACTTGCTTTTCTCTTATTATTATTCTTCATTTTCTTCTAATTCTTCTCACACTCTAGCATCCCTAATGATGTCCATCTGCATCACATTGATTTTAGATCTATACTCTTTATTCCGCAGAACATATTGTCTCACTACTATACAATGTATACATTAACACAGGCCTCATGTAAGACCCTAGCGACTCAAGACTTAGTCCCTTTACTCACCAACGATTTATGCATCCCCAACATTCTGCATTCACAACTTTCGATATCTACATCTCTTTCATATCCGTTCCTTTCTCACCAAACATACCCTAAATATTTAAACTCAGACTACTTAGTTCGCAGCTTGCTTACATCTTAACATATTTTCATTGCTTTTTACTGGGGGGGAGACTGGTCCTCAACTCATAACCAAACCTACTTCTTATCTACGTTATTTCAAACACCTCCTTTATCACACCCTGCCAAATCTCTACCATTTCTCAAACTCTCTTCAAGATTCGCCACAAAAAATCCAATCATCCGCATATAATAGGTAGTGGCACCTCCTATCATCTCCTTTCCATTCTTCAACACATTTCTTCATTCACCTAATTCTCATAACCCATCATATACAAATTGATAACCAAGAAACTAAACAACCCTGTTCACTCGCATTACCCTAAAGTCCAATCACTATTGGTACAATTTCATGTCTACACACCTTACTACGTCAATACAACTTTGGATTC